>JAYKYS010000245.1:45000-51996 GCA_036924285.1 Asterella californica | reverse complement strand
TCAAACTTAACTTTATTATTGTCTAGGACTTCCCATGAGTAATTGAACCGTAATATTATTGTCATCTAAGTCAAGTTGATGTGAATTTCTTGTGATTTTTTTTCTATTGAGAGAACAAGTAAAGTTGCTCACTAGAATCTAACTTATACCAAATTCTTTTGTATATATTAGACTAGTGAAGTTATTAAAATATTCAAGACATAGATTAAAGACAACAACAAAAAACCAAGGGAGTACAGAAAATATTAGTGGTTGTTCGCTTGAGTAAAGTTTAAAAACATAGGTGTTCAATGCTACTGCAAGATAAATGAATCAAGAATGGAGAACATTATCAGTTGAGGGTTAAGGGTTGTTGACGTTAACAGCTGAGATGTAAGTCATGAATCCTCGTACTGCTCAACATAATAAGATGAAATGAATATAATGCTATTATTTGACGAAAGTCAGATCAGATGCATAAACCATTTGATATATAAAGAAAATTAAAGTGTGACACGTAAATAAAAATGACACTACATGTGTATTTTAAGTTATATAGGGTTAGAAATGAACAGATATTATGAGTAGCTTAAGGTTTAAAGACATAAATTCGTGTAAGAATATCATAAGTCACTTTGAGAAGTATCTTCTTGTATCTGTTAGGAGAAGTAAGGTTAATCAATTTAAAACCAAATGTATATCAAACTATATGTATAAACTATGAATATAAACACATATAGTAATTATATTCAGATTAATACATATTTTGATTCACCTACACATATAGTATGTAGTAGTCAAGCTGGACTTTATAACTCAACATGATTAATATTCAGTTTGTTCTGGACACTGAAAAAAACTCACGTATGGAGGATAAATGATTGATAGAATAAATCAGGTTGAGCATTGAAACGGAGCGTGTTCGAATTATTTGAATCATGTAATACTTTATCAAGTTGGACTCCTTTAAACTCTTCATAAAGTTATACATATGATCAAATGGAAAAGAAAGATGCAATGTGACATATGAGAAGTCAGTACCTCGAGTATTATAAGAAGGGAATACATGGAAGGATATACTCAAGTATAGTCTACAAAACAATTCATATTAAATGGTACATAGGAAAACCGAACATGGAGACAGTATACAGATAGATTGATTTTATATTGGAACTAAATTCAAATATAAAGCACGTTCAACTTGGTTATCTTGACCATATGCAAGATATCAGAACGATAGCACATGTCCATTTAAGTTTGAGGGTTAGACATGAACATGAAATATCATATGCAAATAGCGTAGGGTTTAAAACTCATGTAATTCTGAGGAATCTTTAAGATACATGTTAATCTTTAATACTTGAAAAGACAGAGAAGGATGTCAATAATCCATAGTGAAAAATTGAGTGATTTAATTGAAAAGCATAGATGAGTTTCATGAATTAAAATAGTACTTTGGCAAAAATTATGAGTAAATGTTGTAAGATCTTGTTAATAGAGCCTCATTGTATGAAGAAATCCTAATAAATGCATAAATGATATAAAGTTTAAGTTTTAATTCACAGAAAAATTTAGTGTAATGTTGCAGAAATTAAATGTTGGCAGAAACTGATATTGGTTTCTGAATTATTTTAATTGTTAATTGACATAGTTAGTTGATTAGTAAATATGTCCAACTGTCTCTAGTAACTTAGATATGAAAAACCCAGAGTGTATAAACAAGAGTGAAAGACCTTGTTTGAAGTATATAATCCTAAATAGGCAAGTATAGTACTTTGGTAAACATGAAAGATCTGATTGATAAGTTGTGATTCGATGGAAAATCACAAAACTCAGATAAGCGATCTAAAATAATGATTTTAATTCATAGAGATGTTACAGTTGAAACTTTACAGTATTAGATTAATTTATGTCTGAAACTGACTTTGGCTTCTGAATTATTTTAGTGATAGTAGATATAGTTACTTGACAGTGTGAATCTGCTGAACTCTCACTTGTAATTCATATTTGAAAAACCGAGGGTGTATAAGAAATGTGACATTTGGCTATATATGAAGTCTTGATCCTAAAAGTTTAGGATACTAATACAAACGTCAGAGTAATATGTGTAAGATGGAGTTTACAGAGTATTGTTAGAGAAAATCATAATATATATACCGATGATATGGAATATAAATTTTTATTCACAAGACACTTTATTTTAGAGGTTCAGAGTCTTAGATTAATTTTCATAAGAAAGTGATATTGGCTTCTGAATTATTTTAGTGATAATAGATATAGTTAGTTCATCATGTGAATGTGTTCAACTCAGAATCAACTGTAATCACTTTTTAGAGGTTCAGAGTCCTTAGATCAGTTTTCATCAGAAACTGACTTTGGCTTCTAAATTATTTTAATTGCAGTTGAATAAACAATGGATAAGTACAGTATGTTGTTAAGCTGTCACTTGGATTCTATATTTGATCAACTGAGGAACCCTAAACAAAAGAGGGAGAGCTGTGCGCAAAGTCCTGATCAAAACTAATCGCTATAGAGGATGATCGAGTAATCCAAAACTATATGATCACGATAATCATTTATTAAGTACATATGATTCATGACATAGTGAGTGTGAAGTGTACATATGATGGGATATTACAAATGAGTATCCATGAAAATAGTTTCTATAAAACAAATGAGCTCCAAACTGTATATATGTGATATTGATTGAAATAAACTGAAGGTGAGAAATTCAGATATAGATCCTTGAAGGGTCTAACAACTACGTGTGCTAACCACATGCAAAGTATAGAAATGATACAACCGGCAGATTTACATATACGCGGAAAGAAGCAAAGAAGGACCAAGTTTGTTCTTAAGAAAAGTTAAACCCTCCACCATCAATTTTTTGCTCACACTTTTTATGAAGGGGTGTTAAGTGACATTTGAAACGTAATATGCAAACATGATAAACTCTTTGACAATTGCGGATACATGTATTTTAAGTACACAAGTAGTAAATAGGTGTAAATAGAACAAAGAAAAGATTAAATACAACAACTTACATGGAGTAATGGAAAAAGTGTCCAATATTTGGGTTTATTATGTATATCTAATGGGTTGCTATGAAAGACTAATGGGTTAAAGAGATCGAAGTTACATAGAGTAATGAAAGAAGTACTACGGTATTTGGATGTATTATGAATAAGTAATGGGTTACTTAGATCGAAATGATATAGGGTAATGGAAGAAGTATTACGGTCTTTGGATGTATTATGAATAAGTAGTGGGGTGACATAGATCAACGTCACATAGAGTAACGAAAGAAGTACTACGGTATTTGGATTTATTATGATAAACTAATGGGTTCCATATTCAAGGTTATTTCAATGGGGGAAGAAAGAAAAACAGACAACATACATACGAGCAATTAATTTATTCGGTGCCAAAGAATCAATTCACGTCCAAAAAGGAAAAGAACATACGAGTAATTAATCAGTTTAGTGCCTGGTAGCGTAATATATTTGTTCGATTGCCAAAGAATTAATTCGTAAAAAAAAGGAAAAAAGAATTGGATGCAGCACCGGGACTTCCCGGGAGGTCACCCATCCCAGTACTATTCCGGCCCAAGGGCATTTAACTGCAGAGTTCTGATGGGATCTGGTGGCGTGGCCCTGGTATGACCGCATCACGCTTCAAATGGTGGTATCCAAGTTTATAATAGCCGGTTGTTGAGGCATGAACATGGTTTAGGTAAAAGTTCGAGGGAGGAATAATGTTTATCGATGATGAAGAATTTCATAGAAAAAATCAACTCCGCGAGACAATAAACCACCGGGGAAAAGTAAACCATCGGATATTTATTTGATAAATATCCATCGCTACATTATCAAATACACGGGAATAGTTACATCGAGTCTAAAATTTAGCTTAAAGGCCCTGAATAAAATCATACTTTACGTTGAAGTAGTCGGAATAAGATATCGGGAGCCGTCGGAACATTAAACCATCGCTACATCAACGGTGGAGGAAGCCATCGAGAAAGATTAAACCATCGGGTAAAAAATGTAGGCTTAAAGGCCTCTGAATTAAATCATACTTTGCGTTGAAGTCATCGGAATGGAATATCGGGAGAGCCTCCGCAACATTAATGAATCGGGAGGAGGAGGAAAACCATCGGCACCGGAATAGTTACGTCGAGTAAAAAAATTCGGCCTAAAGGCACTGAATTAATCGTTATTTACGTTGAAGTCAACGGAATTGAATTTCGGGATCCTGTCACAAAATTAAAGCAACCCCAAACATCGGGAGGAGAAGGAAACCATCAGGTCCCGGAAATAGTTACGGCCGAGTAAGAAATTAATGCTTGAAGCCCCTGAATTAAATCCTACTTTTGCGTTGAAGCGTATGGAATTTAATTTCATGAGCACGTCGCGACACTAAACCATAGCTAATATTCGGGAGGAGGGGAATTTCAAAAGGGACTTGACTTGATCCCTCTGAGTAATTTGTTTCGGGAGTAAAAACGGGCCTAAATTATGAATCAAGTTCAGTGGAAAGGGAAATATTTTGAATTAAAAGGGATGGGATTAAACCGGAGAAGTTCGTTAAAGGGAAATATTTAAAAATTAAAATTAAAAATTAAAATTAAGGTATAGTAATAAAGATAAAAGTGAAGCAAAACGGTTTGACTGATTGTTCCGAAAATAGCGTAGAAGGAAATAATAAATAAGCAATAGCAATAATTTATTCACCCTAAGTTGTAGGCAATTAATTAATAGGTTAGTTTAATTAGGGTCCCTCTGAAAAGCAAGGGGAAAAATCAACTTAATTAATATCGGGAGGAGGAAGAAACCATCATGGAAAATTAAACCATCGGCCTCCAGGAAAAATAGTTATAATTAAATCGTACTTTGCGTTGAAATCAAAGGAATTTTAATATCGGGAGCCGTCGCAGCATGAAAGCATCGCTCTATCGGGAGCCGTTGGACACAATCGGGAAAGAATATTCCATCGGGCTCCACGAAAATAGTTACATGGGGTCTTTAAATTAAGGCTTAAAGGCCCCTGGGCCAAATCATTATTTGCGTTTTCGTCAAAGGAATGGGATATCAAGAGCCGTAGCAACATTAACAAATCATAAATATCGGGAGGAGGAGGATGAACAATTGCTCGACCCCCTCGAAGCTAATTGTTTCGCGAGTAAGTGCGAGCCTAGTTCGTATAAGGAAATATTAAAAGGAGATGGTTTTAACAAAGATAAAGTTATAGCAACCTAAAAAGTGAAGAAGACTGTTCAATTTATTTTTCTGAGAAAGCATAGAAGGAAATACTGAAAAGATATTAGCAACAAGTAGTTGAAATTATTCCTCTGGAATTTGAGAAATTCGTAGAAGGAAATAGTACAAAGTTATAGCAATAACAAAGTCGATGCAATAATAAAAGCAAAGCAGTAGATTGAATAAAGCATTAAGTTCGTAATAAGGAAATATTTAAAAGTAGAAGCAATAGTAATAATTTTTTTCCTCTAATGTAGCGGAAATGTTTAAGAAGGAAACAAGAAGAAGGGAATATGTAGAAAAAGCATGGGAAAAATCAAATATAACACAATAATACATGATACAAGGAACAAATAAATTAAGAGAGCAGAAGGAAACATAGGAGAAACACGGGATTGAAAAGATTAAAGCTGAAAGGGGGTGTGTTGTATTTATTTCCCACTAGAAATCGCAAGTATTTTACTTAGCGGAGCCTTACCCTTGGAATGATTAACGAGGCGGTTCGTACCCCAAAATGGAGGAGTAAGGGTACTCTTATATCCTTTTGTAATGCCTAAATGGCTTCAGAATCGCTTTCGAGAACTTGGGCAAAGATAGTCATGACTAACGGTAGTTGGCCCGTAGCTAAAGGTCAAATGGGGTATCTCTCGCATCGGGAGCCTTTGTCGGACACCGGGCCAGTACAGTTAAGCACTGTCTTTATCGGGACCATAACTTCGTTACCCCTTCCGAAACTTGGGCTAAAGATAGTCATGACTAAGGCTAGTTGGCCCGTAGTTAAAAGTAATCCGGGTCCCATCGCTGATCGAGATCGAGCCATCGTCTGTCGCACCGGGACCATTTGTCGGACCACGCACAGGGCAACCGGGACCATTCTTTCCTTGTCGGAACCCTTCCGAGAACTTGGGCTAAAGATAGTCAAGACTAACTAGTCGCTAAAGCAGTTAGGCGAGCCGGTGATGACCATCGGGACCATTTTCTGGAGCAGCAACCCGAGCAGCCTAGAGAGTCTTTGTACATCGAGTGTCGGACCACGGGCATGAGAAGCCTGGAGTATTGGGACCAATTCTGGGACCATCTTCACCGGCCGTGGATCAATTTTGGTCGGGGCGAGGGGTTTAGGGAAGGATCAGAGATGGGACCATTTTGGGCATTTTCTGGAGTTAAGAGTCAATACCTTTTTGGGGTTGACCCGGGCGGGGTTGGAGTAAAAGTAGGGTCTCTGATGGATCAGCGGGCAGATCAGATCTGGGACCACGTAACCCACAACCCGCCCTCCGGGTGGATGGGTTGGGGTAGTGGAGGGTGTAAGGGTGGTCTCCCAACCAAAGGGCGGGCGGTCTGGCTGGTCCCGCGGATGATCCAGAGAAACACAACCCGAGCCAGTGTGGTCTCCACAACCACAACCCATCCGACCGTGGTTGCCTCTGTACGTACGAGGTTGCCAGCGGTACTAACTAGGTTAGAGCCCGCCTTCGTACGTGTGGCGTGGCCCAATGAGAGAGAAGAACCAGGTAAATTTGAATTAATTGAGTAAATAAATAGATAAATAAATAGATAAAAATTAAGAATAAATAGATAAAAATTAAAAAATGAATAAATGAATAAGAGATAAATGAATAAAATTAAAAATAATTAAAAATAATAAAATTTAAATAATTGAATTTGGTGTTCCTTTTTACCTTGGCCATTTTCTGTGTTCAAACACACCTGCGGGCTAATCCACGTGGCAAGTTGGCATTTTGTCCATTCCAGGTTT
>JAYKYS010000245.1:20000-35000 GCA_036924285.1 Asterella californica | reverse complement strand
ATGAATCGAGCCTGATGTGCAAAGGGTGGTTCCGGCGAGGTTAACCCCACCGTGAAGAGACTCCCATTTCAACCGAAGAGAAATATCGGGATGCGTCACGACGCATGGCACAAGCTCCACATCGCACTGTCGGTACCCTTTGGGGAGTCGCACCGCAACTTGCGTCGCTGGCACTACCACTCAACTTCCGCCTGCACCATAGAATGGACAGTCCACCGAACAGCGGTGACCCCGTGGAGTCCCTTACCGTGGTATTCTGCCAGATGTGTGACTTCGGTCTCGTGGTACCCCGAGGAGGAGCACCCCCTCATATATACTTCTGGGGAACGGCGGCCCCGCCCTCCTCTTTGGTCCGCGAAAATTATACCACAACCCGATTTTTCTACAAAAACGGCTAAGTAAATGAACCACAGAGGAACATTCCGAAGAAAACCCAGACGCGTCAGACCCTGGGAACACGCATACTCGGGAAAAGGAGACCGTGACAGACTCCCAGAACACGCATACTCGGGAAAAGGAGACCGCGAAAGACTCCCAGAACATTGCGCGAATCATTGCATACTCGGGAAACGAGACCACGGCAGACTCCCGAGGCATGGGAGTTGACCGCATGGTCAACCCCAAGGCCATCGAGGACTCACCCCTTGCAACTCATGAACCGTGCGGGTCTGACAGTCCTTCTTGTCAGGCTCCCCCGGATCTCACGTAGAGACACGAGCCTAGACAGGGTACAGCCTTCAATGCATCTCCCGCGGGTTACGGGGCACGCGACAGCCGCACCCGCCGGGGGTGGCTCGCCGACGGAACCCCCTTCCCCTTATATATACTTCTGGGGAACGGCGGGCCCCGCCCTCCTCTTTGGTCCGCGAAAATTATACCACAACCCGATTCATTCTAGCGGCTAAGTCCTCAAGGGTGCGGCACCAAAAATGCGATAACTCGGCCATTTAGATTCAGAATGCATTAATTCTTTTTTCACAAGGACTGTTTTCAGTTGGGGCACGTGCATGGTGAATTTCAGGGTCATTGGCTTATGGATTAAATTCTCGCTCACGAATAAGTGACCCAGATTCACTAAAACAGTCTCCACTGCCTACACGTGGGTACAGATCACTCCAGATCTCGAAGGTGGCTCGATGGAATTGGCTCAAATAAATTTTAGGTGTGAGGACTACTCTCGAGCTACCCGAGGGGAAAATTTCAGGTCAAATGGGGACGGTTTAATCAGCCGAATATAATTTCAACTGATAATTAGACAGAAAATCCTGGAAAAATATAAAACGATGGTTAAGAATGATATTACATCACCAAAAAATCTATTAATTTTATACTTCGAACCATAATTATTTTCGGGGCGAGAGAACTTATAAATTTATTTATCTGCATTTATATTCTCCATGATTTTATCAATAATCTATATATGTGCTAAAATGTACAGTAAAGATCAGAACCATTCATTTAGTGGTAAATATGGGTATAAAATATGCTGCATGCATAATAACGAGATGATCTAATGAGTAGTTTTAATTTTAGTTTATCTTTCATAAACATATCTTATTCATTTAGTAAAAATATATATTTTGATAATTGTATTCATACATATTTTCTTACAGCGATGTCTACAAAGTAATGACGAATAAGTAAGATATTATATCACCAAAAGATCTGCTAATTGTATACCGTAATTATTCTCGAGGAAAGAGAACTTATAAGTTGAATTTCTTTATTTTAATTATCTATCATCTTATCAATGATATACCTAAGATCGGATAAAGGGTGGATAAACGAAATTGGTGGTGAATACGAGTTTGGGTATATTTTCTAACAGCGAGATCTTCAATGTAATTAGTGATGGATTTTCTTCTTGATAACCAGATTACATAAAGATCCATGCACATTATCTTCTAAGTTATACTTGAGGTCGCTTATGTTAGGAGGTGCTAAATAATATATTTTATTATTTTAGTGAATTCAAAGATGATCTTACAGGTGGAAATCGCAAACGATCTGATATATGCATATTAGTTCACACATAACTCAAGTTTGATATTATAGAGTCTAACATCAAGAGAATACAAAGAGGAGGATGAGAACTAAATATACTATTGCTGCAAACAAGACCATCATATGATTGTCATCTAAGTGTCATATTTTGGTGATATAATATCAGAATAAGTAAGATATTATATCACCAAAAGTTTAACCAATTTTACATCGTTATTATTCTCAAGGAGAGAGAATTTATAAGTTGACTTGTCTTTATTTTAAGTCTCTAATATTAATAGAATATGTAGATGTTCTAACGGGTTGTTTTATCTCAAACTTGTCTTTTAGAAATATGTTATCTTCATTTAGTACTAAACCCATTTGGATAATTCTTTCCATATAGACAACACTGTTTTTTCTAACAGCTATTTCTACAAAGTAATTAATAATGAATTTTCTTCTCGACGTAGAGATCCATGCACATTATCTTCTAAGTTATATGATAGTAGGTGGAAAAAATAGATATTGTATTATTTTAGCACCTAGTTATTTTGAAAGTACTGCGTATATAAGATAGTGAGATACCCGTTTAGTTTTAATGATCATCCGTACTTATACTGTCAATAAGACCGTTTCATTATTTGTAGTCGTAGTAGTGAAGCTAGACTTGATATTTCGACTTAATTAAAACCTTGAATCAAGCTAATATGTAATATGCTAGAATGAAACATGAAAGTTGTTATGTGGAATATATGTATATGATAATATCCCCGCATCTAGACATTTGGATTGGTTATATTATTTTAACGTTGAGATGCACGAACTTGTTTAGACTGATCATATGCAAAACATCAAAACGTTATTGGGCTTGTGTATTTTAGGTTAGAACGAAATATTATCTTATAAACTCATGAATATACTTGTGAGTTTACCAGTTATTGCAAATAGATCTTGAGTGATATTTGATGAGTAGAATTTCTTGTATTTGATGAAATAGTTGGGAGGATAATTCAAACTCAATTTAACTCATTGTTGGTAAATCTGCCACTAAAATGTTGATAAACAAGATAATGTGTTTTATGTATTCTACTATGCAGATCAGAAAAGTACTTAGTACTTAGAGATGTACATGGTTGTTAATGTTCTCGAAGAGAAGAGATGCAAGTCATGAGTTTAAGATAGTACTTTGGTAGTAAAATTGGTACTAAGTCTGAATAAAACTTCTAATACAAAGATGAAGATGAGAACTATAACATAGTTGCAAACAAGACCATCATATTATTGTCGTCTAAGTTTCATCTAAGTTTCTTGAATAGATAGAATAAAGGATATTTCAACCTAAGATATACAAACCTCTCGTAATATATATAATCTACTACTACACATAGTATTTAGTATTTAGTTGTCAATGTAGACTCAATAATTCAGCCTAAATCTACCTTCTATTTGTTCTAGTCAAACACGAAAAAGAAAGATATAATGTTGCATAGAAAGTTCATGACGAGTATATCCTTTGATGTATCGTAAAACAATACAACAAGAGTATATTGGAGTAAAGTTTCTAAAATATATATCATTGATAGTAAATGCTACACAAAAAATACACAGTATTAATTACTACATGCAAAGTCATGACAAGTATTACGTATCATTTTCATAATGGAGAGTATATCTTTGGATGAATCGTGAAACAATACATCCAAGAGTATATTGGAGTAAAGTTTCTAAAATATATATCATTGATAGTAAATGCTACATAAAAAAATACAGTATCAAATTACTACATGCAGAGCATGACAAGTTTTAAGTATCAGTGCCATAATGGAATGGATATCTTCGAGTAGAGTTTCTAATTTAAAAAACATCTGGGTATTAAACCTTACATGAAACACTGAACCATGGAAAACAGAATACAACTTATATTCAGGTTGATTTTATTATTCAAATCTTTACTCTATATATATCTTGAACTGGTGTATATATGATAACATCCAAAAAGAACATTACCAGTTATTACAAAAGGGTCCTAAGTGATATTCATGACGAGTATATTCTTTGATGTATCGTAAAACAATACATCCAAGAGTATATTGGAATAAAGTTTCTAAAATATATATCATTGATAGTAAATGCTACATCAAAAACTTACAGTATTAGTTACTACATGCAGAGCATGACAAGTTTTAAGTATTAGTGTCATAATGGAATGGATATTTTCGAGTAGAGTTTCTAATTTAAAATACATCTGGGTATTAAATGTACATGAAACAGTGAACCATGGAAAACAGAATACAACTTTTATTCAGATTGATTTTATTATTCAAATCTTTATATGTTACCCTATGTATATCTTGAACTGGTGTATATATGATAATATCCAAAAAGAATATCATCAATTATTAGGAAAGGTTCTTAATCAAGAACCAATGTATATCAGATTATAGTACTTTGGTACTAAGGCTGAATTAAACTCTAAGAACAAATTAAGATGGTCTTATTGATGAAAAGTCATAAACTATCTTACATATAATATTAATTCACAAACAACTAAAGTTTGATACTATAGAGAGTCAGTCTTAAATCAAGAGAATTCAAAAATGAAGTTGAGAATTAAATATACTGTAGTTGCAAACAGTACCATCGCATTACTATCCTCTAAGTGATATTGGTGCGATTTTCTTGAGTCGATAGAATAAGTACTGCTTGTCATTAAAACCTAAGATATACCTAACTCTCGTGATGTAAATAATCTACTACTATACTTAATATGTAGTTGTCAAGTTGGACTTGATAATTCAACCTAAATACCTTTCATTTGTTTTAGTCAAGTATGAGAAAGAAAGATATAACCTTATATACATATATAAAAGTCATGACAAGTATATCTTCTTATCAATGTATTTTAAAAGAATACATTCAAGGGTAAAGTTTCTCAAACATCTATCATTGATAGTAAATCTACATAGAAAGACATATAGTATGAACTACTACATGCAGAGAATGAAAAGTAAGAAGTATCTGTGTAATAATGGGATCTATATCTTGGAGTAAAGTTTCAAAAACATCTCGGTATTAAATGGAACAATAAAACATGGAAAACAGAATACAACTTATGTTCAAGTTGATTTCCTTATTGAAATCCTTATATGTTACCAGATGTATAAATATATAGCTTTAATTGGTGTATAGATGACCATATCCAAAATATTAAACCGACATTACATGTGTCTTTAAGATCTAGCCTGAAGGTATATGAAGTATATATGATGGACTACATGTGATATTCAGTTAAGTGAATATAAAATATATTTAGAATAATTGTCAAGTTATTTAAATTTAGAAATTGAACCATGTGTAGATTGACCATATGCACATATCAGAACGCTATTGGGATTATGTATTTAAGTTTTAGGGTCAGAAAAGCTTAATAAGTAAATTTTCCCGGGAGAGGTTATCAGTTGAGGGTTATATTCGTGAAGTGAAGAGATGAATGTCATGAATTAAGGTAGAACTTCGGTAAACAGTCTAAGTAATAGTTAAAACCTATAAGATGTAAATTAATATAATGGTATTATTTGATGAAACCTAAGACACGATTTAGTATATAAATGGAATTTTAGTTTGATAATCTAGAGTCTTACGAACAAGAAAATACAAAAGATAAAGGTGAGGCCTAACTATTTATTGTTGTAAACTTCTCATTAGTGAAATATCATCTTATTGTTATCCAAGAGATTTATGGTGAGATTTATGAATCAAGTCCAGCTTAACTACTATACATACGTGCCACGTAAATAAAAATGACACTACATGTGTATTTAAGTTATATAAGGTTAGAAATGAACAGATATTATGAGTAGCTTAAGGTTTAAAGACATAAATTCGTGTAAGAATATCATAAGTCACTTTGAGAAGTATCTTCTTGTATCTGTTAGGAGAAGTATGGTTAATCAATTAAAACCAAATGTATATCAAACTATATGTATAAACTATGAATATAAACACATATAGTAATTATATTCAGATTAAGACATATTTAGATTCACCTACACATATAGTATGTAGTAGTCAAGCTGGACTTTATAACTCAACATGATTAATATTCAATCTGTTCTGAACACTGAAAAAACTCACGTATGGAGGATAAATGATTGATAGAATAAATCATGTTGAGCATTGAAACGGAGCGTGTTCTAATTATTTGAATCATGTAATACTTAATCAACTAATTCTACTTATATTTGTTAAATATTTTGAAACCAAGTTCTACATGATAAACCAAAAAGAGAAAGATGTAGGGTTACAATATGGTACCACAAGTTTCAAAAACATCTGATATTAAATTGATACTACATGTGTATGAATAGGGTTCTAGGGTTAGGAATGAACACTATGAATATCTACGGTTTATACTTCAGAGGAATGTTTCCAGTGTAAAAGGGTCAGAAACCATCTAAATGACATTTCTAATGACATCTGAGTGAGACAAGTCTTGATCTTTAAGTTGTTGTATTTGATAGGATAAGCGACTCATTAAAAGTGAATATATATCAAACTCTTTTGAATATAGTAGTTAAGCTGGACTTGATTTTCAAACCTATATCAAGATCTTGCTTGTTTTTAACAATGAATAAACTACTATACGAGAAAAGAGAAAATTGTAATGATACGTATAAAGATGAACTTCAGTACATATGGTCAAAGTCAATAGGAAAAGCCAAGAGAGTAGAGAAAATATTAGTGGCTGTTCGCTTGATAGAGATATAGAGATCATATTTTATTTAAACTTTGAATCAACATTTATATGAGTTAATGGAAGATGTAATGACGAGTACGAAGTATCAGTACTTTAACATAATACAATACATCCAATAATAAATTGGATTAAAGTTTAAAAAGCATGATCTTAAATGCTATTGTAAGATAAATAAATCAAGAATGAAGAAAATTATCAGTTGAGGGTTGTTGACGTTAAGAGAAGAGAAAATCATGAATCATGATACTACTTTGATATAATAAGATTAAATTGATATAATGGGTATTATTTGACGAAACATCAGAATATATAAAGAAATTAAAGTTTGATACTATAGAGTTTTAACAACACGAGAACACAAAAGTTGAAGTTCAAACTTAACTTTATTATTGTCTAGGACTTCCCATGAGTAATTGAACCGTAATATTATTGTCATCTAAGTCAAGTTGATGTGAATTTCTTGTGATTTTTTTTCTATTGAGAGAACAAGTAAAGTTGCTCACTAGAATCTAACTTATACCAAATTCTTTTGTATATATTAGACTAGTGAAGTTATTAAAATATTCAAGACATAGATTAAAGACAACAACAAAAAACCAAGGGAGTACAGAAAATATTAGTGGTTGTTCGCTTGAGTAAAGTTTAAAAAACATAGGTGTTCAATGCTACTGCAAGATAAATGAATCAAGAATGGAGAACATTATCAGTTGAGGGTAGTCATGAATCCTCGTACTGCTCAACATAATAAGATGAAATGAATATAATGCTATTATTTGACGAAAGTCAGATCAGATGCATAAACCATTTGATATATAAAGAAAATTAAAGTGTTACACGTAAATAAAAATGACACTATATGTGCATTTTAGTTATATAGGGTTAGAAATGAACAGATATTATGAGTAGCTTAAGGTTTAAAGACATAAATTCGTGTAAGAATATCATAAGTCACTTTGAGAAGTATCTTCTTGTATCTGTTAGGAGAAGTATGGTTAATCAATTAAAACCAAATGTATATCAAACTATATGTATAAACTATGAATATAAACACATATAGTAATTATATTCAGATTAATACATATTTAGATTCACCTACACATATAGTATGTAGTAGTCAAGCTGGACTTTATAACTCAACATGATTAATATTCAATCTGTTCTGGACACTGAAAAAACTCACGTATGGAGGATAAATGATTGATAGAATAAATCAGGTTGAGCATTGAAACGGAGCGTGTTCGAATTATTTGAATCATGTAATACTTTATCAAGTTGGACTCCTTTAAACTCTTCATAAAGTTATACATATGATCAAATGGAAAAGAAAGATGCAATGTGACATATGAGAAGTCAGTACCTCGAGTATTATAAGAAGGGAATACATGGAAGGATATACTCAAGTATAGTCTACAAAACAATTCATATTAAATGGTACATAGGAAAACCGAACATGGAGACAGTATACAAATAGATTGATTTTATATTGGAACTAAATTCAAATATAAAGCACGTTCAACTTGGTTATCTTGACCATATGCAAGATATCAGAACGATAGCACATGTCCATTTAAGTTTGAGGGTTAGACATGAACATGAAATATCATATGCAAATAGCGTAGGGTTTAAACTCATGTAATTCTGAGGAATCTTTAAGATACATGTTAATCTTTAATACTTGAAAAGACAGAGAAGGATGTCAATAATCCATAGTGAAAAATTGAGTGATTTAATTGAAAAGCATAGATGAGTTCCATGAATTAAAATAGTACTTTGGCAAAAGTATGAGTAAATGTTGTAAGATCTTGTTAATAGAGGCTCATTGTATGAAGAAATCCTAATAAATGCATAAATGATATAAAGTTCAAGTTTTAATTCACAGAAAAATTTAGTTTAATGTTGCAGAAATTAAATGTTGGCAGAAACTGATATTGGTTTCTGAATTATTTTAATTGTTAATTGACATAGTTAGTTGATTAGTAAATATGTCCAACTGTCTCTAGTAACTTAGATATGAAAAACCCAGAGTGTATAAACAAGAGTGAAAGACCTTGTTTGAAGTATATAATCCTAAATAGGCAAGTATAGTACTTCGGTAAACATGAAAGATCTGATTGATAAGTTGTGATTCGATGGAAAATCACAAAACTCAGATAAGCGATCTAAAATAATGATTTTAATTCATAGAGATGTTACAGTTGAAACTTTACAGTATTAGATTAATTTATGTCTGAAACTGACTTTGGCTTCTGAATTATTTTAGTGATAGTAGATATAGTTACTTGACAGTGTGAATCTGCTCAACTCTCACTTGTAATTCATATTTGAAAAACCGAGGGTGTATAAGAATGTGACATTTGGCTATATATGAAGTCTTGATCCTAAAAGTTTAGGATACTAATACAAACGTCAGAGTAATATGTGTAAGATGGAGTTTACAGAGTATTGTTAGAGAAAATCATAATATATATACCGATGACATGGAATATAAATTTTTATTCAGAAGACACTTTATTTTAGAGGTTCAGAGTCTTAGATTAATTTTCATAAGAAAGTGATATTGGCTTCTGAATTATTTTAGTGATAATAGATATAGTTAGTTCATCATGTGAATGTGTTCAACTCAGAATCAACTGTAATCACTTTTTAGAGGTTCAGAGTCTTAGATCAGTTTTCATCTGAAACTGACTTTGGCTTCTAAATTATTTTAATTGCAGTTGAATAAACAATGGATAGTACAGTATGTTGTTAAGCTGTCACTTGGATTCTATATTTGATCAACTGAGGAACCCTAAACAAAAGAGGGAGAGCTGTGCGCACAGTCCTGATCAAAACTAATCGCTATAGAGGATGATCGAGTAATCCAAAACTATATGATCACGATAATCATTTATTAAGTACATATGATTCATGACATAGTGAGTGTGAAGTGTCCATATGATGGGATATTACAAATGAGTATCCATGAAAATAGTTTCTATAAAATAAATGAGCTCCAAACTGTATATATGTGATATTGATTGAAATAAACTGAAGGTGAGAAATTCAGATATGGATCCTTGAAGGGTCTAACAACTACGTGTGCTAACCACATGCAAAGTATAGAAATGATACAACCGGCAGATTTACATATACGCGGAAAGAAGCAAAGAAGGACCAAGTTTGTTCTTAAGAAAAGTTAAACCCTCCACCATCAATTTTTTGCTCACACTTTTTATGAAGGGGTGTTAAGTGACATTTGAAACGTAATAGGCAAACATGATAAACTCTTTGACAATTGCGGATACATGTATTTTAAGTACACAAGTAGTAAATAGGTGTAAATAGAACAAAGAAAAGTTTAAATACAACAACTTACATGGAGTAATGGAAAAAGTGTCCAATATTTGGGTTTATTATGTATATCTAATGGGTTGCTATGAAAGACTAATGGGTTAAAGAGATCGAAGTTACATAGAGTAATGAAAGAAGTACTACGGTATTTGGATGTATTATGAATAAGTAATGGGTTACTTAGATCGAAATGATATAGGGTAATGGAAGAAGTATTACGGTATTTGGATGTATTATGAATAAGTAATGGGTGACATAGATCAACGTCACATAGAGTAACGAAAGAAGTTCTACGGTATTTGGATTTATTATGATAAACTAATGGGTTCCATATTCAAGGTTATTCAAGGTTACTGGACCAGCCAGTCCAATATTTGGGTTTATTATGTATATCTAATGGGTTGCTATGAAAGACTAATGGGTTAAAAGTGACATAGAGTAATGAAAGAAGTACTACGGTATTTGGATGTATTATGAATATGTAATGGGTTCTTAGATCGAAGTGATATAGAGTAATGGAAGAAGTACTACGGTATTTGGATGTATTATGAATAAGTAATGGGTTACTTAGATCGAAATGATATAGGGTAATGGAAGAAGTATTACGGTATTTGGATGTATTATGAATAAGTAATGGGTGACATAGATCAACGTCACATAGAGTAACGAAAGAAGTTCTACGGTATTTGGATTTATTATGATAAACTAATGGGTTCCATATTCAAGGTTATTCAAGGTTACTGGACCAGCCAGTCCAATATTTGGGTTTATTATGTATATCTAATGGGTTGCTATGAAAGACTAATGGGTTAAAAGTGACATAGAGTAATGAAAGAAGTACTACGGTATTTGGATGTATTATGAATATGTAATGGGTTCTTAGATCGAAGTGATATAGAGTAATGGAAGAAGTACTACGGTATTTGGATGTATTATGAATAAGTAATGGGTTCTTAGATCGAAGTGATATAGAGTAATGGAAGAAGTACTACGGTATTTGGATGTATTATGAATAAGTAAGGGGTGACATAGATCAACGTCACATAGAGTAATGAAATATGTACTACGGTATTTGGATTTATTATGATAAACTAATGGGTTCCGTATTCAAGGTTATTTTATGCTGGAAGAAAGAAAAACAGACATACATACGAGCAATTAATTTATTCAGTACCAAAGAATCAATTCACGTCCAAAAATGAAAAGAACATTAGTCCACGAGTAATTAATTAGTTTAGTGCCTGGCAGCGTAATATATTTGTTCGATTGCCAAAGAATTAATTCGTAAAAAAAAGGAAAAAAGAATTGGATGCAGCACCGGGACTTCCCGGGAGGTCACCCATCCCAGTACTATTCCGGCCCAAGGGCATTTAACTGCAGAGTTCTGATGGGATCTGGTGGCGTGGCCCTGGTATGACCGCATCACGCTGCAAATGGCGGTATCCAAGTTTATAATAGCCAGTTGTTGAGGCATGAACATGGTTTAGGTAAAAGTTCGAGGGAGGAATAATGTTTATCGATGATGGAGAATTTCATAGAAAAAATCAACTCCGCGAGACAATAAACCACCGGGGAAAAGTAAACCATCGCTACATTATCGCTACATTATCGTAAACCATCGCTACATTATCAAATACACGGGAATAGTTACATCGAGTGTAAAATTTAGCTTAAAGGCCCTGAATAAAATCATACTTTGCGTTGAAGTAGTCGGAATAAGATATCGGGAGCCGTCGCAACATTAATGAATCGGGAGGAGGAGGAAAACCATCGGCACCGGAATAGTTACCATCGGGTAAAAAATGTAGGCTTAAAGGCCTCTGAATTAAATCATACTTTGCGTTGAAGTCATCGGAATGGAATATCGGGAGAGCCTCCGCAACATTAATGAATCGGGAGGAGGAGGAAAACCATCGGCACCGGAATAGTTACGTCGAGTAAAAAAATTCGGCCTAAAGGCACTGAATTAATCGTTATTTACGTTGAAGTCAACGGAATTGAATTTCGGGATCATGTCACAAAATTAAAGCAACCCCAAACATCGGGAGGAGAGAAGGAAACCATCGGGTCCACGGAAATAGTTACGGCCGAGTAAGAAATTAATGCTTGAAGCCCCTGAATTAAATCGTACTTTTGCGTTGAAGCGTATGGAATTTAATTTCATGAGCCCGTCGCGACACTAAACCATCGCTAATATTCGGGAGGAGGGGGAATTTCAAAAGGGACTTGACTTGATCCCTCTGAGTAATTTGTTTCGGGAGTAAAAACGGGCCTAAATTATGAATCAAGTTCAGTGGAAAGGGAAATATTTTGAATTAAAAGGGATGGGATTAAACCGGAGAAGTTCGTTAAAGGGAAATATTTAAAGTTAAAGGTATAGTAATAAAGTGAAGCAAACGGTTTGATTGATTGTTCCGAAAATAGCGTAGAAAGAAATAATAAATAAGCAATAGCAATAATTTATTCACCCTAAGTTGTAGGCAATTAATTAATAGGGTTAGTTAAATTAGGGTCCCTCTGAAAAGCAAGGGGAAAAATCAACTTAATTAATATCGGGAGGAGGAAGAAACCATCATGGAAAATTAAACCATCGGCCTCCAGGAAAAATAGTTATAATTAAATCGTACTTTGCGTTGAAATCAAAGGAATTTAATATCGGGAGCCGTCGCAGCATGAAAGCATCGCTCTATCGGGAGCCGTAGGACACAATCGGGAAAGAATATTCCATCGGGCTCCACGAAAATAGTTACATGGGGTCTTTAAATTAAGGCTTAAAGGCCCCTGGGCCAAATCATTATTTGCGTTTTCGTCAAAGGAATGGGATATCAAGAGCCGCAGCAACATTAACAAATCATAAATATCGAGAGGAGGAGGATGAACAATTGCTCGAACCCCTCGAAGCTAATTGTTTCGCGAGTAAGTGCGAGCCTAGTTCGTATAAGGAAATATTAAAAGGAGATGTTTTAACAAAGATAAAGTTATAGCAACCTAAAAAGTGAAGAAGACGGTTCAATTTATTTTTCTGAGAAAGCGTAGAAGGAAATACTGAAAAGGTATTAGCAACAAATAGTTGAAATTATTCCTCTGGAATTTGAGAAATTCGTAGAAGGAAATAGTACAAAGTTATAGCAATAACAAAGTCGATGCAATAATAAAAGCAAAGCAGTAGATTGAATAAAGCATTAAGTTCGTAATAAGGAAATATTTAAAAGTAGAAGCAATAGTAATAATTTGTTCCTCTAATGTACCGGAAATATTTAAGAAGGAAACAAGAAGAAGGGAATATGTAAAAAAAGCATGGGAAAAATCAAATATAACACATAATACATGATACAAGGAACAAATAAATTAAGAGAGCAGAAGGAAACAAAGGAGAAACACGGGATTGAAAAGATACAAGCTGAAAGGGGGTGTGTTGTATTTATTTCCCACTAGAAATCGCAAGTATTTTACTTAGCCTTACCCTGGAATGATTAACGAGGCGGTTCGTACCCAAAATGGAGGAGTAAGGGTACTCTTTTATCCTTTTGTAATGCCTAAATGGCTTCAGAATCGCTTTCCGAGAACTTGGGCCAAAGATAGTCATGACTAACGGTAGTTGGCCCGTAGCTAAAGGTCAAATGGGGTATCTCTCGCATCGGGAGCCTTTGTCGGACACCGGGCCAGTACAGTTAAGCACTGTCTTTATCGGGAGCATAACTTCGTTACCCTTCCGGAAACTTGGGCTAAAGATAGTCATGACTAAGGCTAGTTGGCCCGTAGTTAAAAGTAATCCGGGTCCCATCGCTGATCGAGATCGAGCCATCGTGTGTCGCACCGGGACCATTTGTCGGACCACGCACAGGGCAACCGGGACCATTCTCTCCTTGTCGGAACCCTTCCGAGAACTTGGGCTAAAGATAGTCAAGACTAACTAGTCGCTAAAGCAGTTAGGCGAGCCGGTGAGGACCATCGGGACCATTTTCTGGAGCCAGCAACCCGAGCAGCCTAGAGATGCTTTGTACATCGAGTGTCGACGGGCATGAGAAGCCTGGAGTATTGGAACCAATTCTGGGACCATCGAACCGGCCGTGGATCAATTTTGGTCGGGGCGAGGGTTTAGGGAAGGATCAGAGATGGGACCATTTTGGGCATTGATGGAGTTAAGAGTCAATACCTTTTTGGGGTTGATCTGGGCGGGGCGGGGCGGGGTTGGAGTAAAGTAGGGTCTCTGATGGATCAGCGAGCAGATCAGATCTGGGACCACGTAACCCACAACCCTCCCTCCGGGTGGATGGGTTGGGGTAGTGGAGGGTGTAAGGGTGGTCTCCCAACCAAAGGGCGGGCGGTCTGGCTGGTCCCGCGGATGATCCAGAGAAACACAACCCGAGACAGTGTGGTCTCCACAACCACAACCCATCCGACCGTGGTTGCCTCTGTACGTACGAGGTTGCCAGCGGTACTAACTAGGTTAGAGCCCGCCTTCGTACGTGTGGCGTGGCCCAATGAGAGAGAAGAACCAGGTAAATTTGAATTAATTGAGTAAATAGATAAATAATAGATAAAAATTAAGAATAAATAGATAAAAATTAAAGAATGAATAAATGAATAAGAGATAAATAAATAAAATTAGAAATAATAAAAAAGAATAATATTTAAATAATTGAATTTGGTGTTCCTTTTTACCTTGGCCATTTTCTGTGTTCGGACACACCTGCGGGCTAATCCACGTGGCAAGTTGGCATTTTGTCCATTCCAGGTTTGGATATGAGTGGCAGAACACTGCCACGTGTCAAAAGAATAAGGGATATTGAGTGGGACTCCGCACGTAAGTCCACGTGGCATCCAACCCAACATTTAGACGGAAATCATACTTCCGCATAAATTTCGAGTATTCTGGCGATATAAGAGCACCCTCACGTGTTGACACGTGGCAACATCCCTACTTC
>JAYKYS010000245.1:0-10000 GCA_036924285.1 Asterella californica | reverse complement strand
ACCCCGTGGAGTCCCTTACCGTGGTATTCTGCCAGATGTGTGACTTCGGTCTCGTGGTACCCCGAGGAGGAGCACCCCCTCATATATACTTCTGGGGAACGGCGGCCCCGCCCTCCTCTTTGGTCCGCGAAAATTATACCACAACCCGATTTTTCTACAAAAACGGCTAAGTAAATGAACCACAGAGGAACATTCCGAAGAAAACCCAGACGCGTCAGACCCTGGGAACACGCATACTCGGGAAAAGGAGACCGTGACAGACTCCCAGAACACGCATACTCGGGAAAAGGAGACCGCGAAAGACTCCCAGAACATTGCGCGAATCATTGCATACTCGGGAAACGAGACCACGGCAGACTCCCGAGGCATGGGAGTTGACCGCATGGTCAACCCCAAGGCCATCGAGGACTCACCCCTTGCAACTCATGGAACCGTGCGGGTCTGACAGTCCTTCTTGTCAGGCTCCCCCGGATCTCACGTAGAGACACGAGCCTAGACAGGGTACAGCCTTCAATGCATCTCCCGCGCGGTTACGGGGCACGCGACAGCCGCACCCGCCGGGGGTGGCTCGCCGACGGAACCCCCTTCCCTTATATATACTTCTGGGGAACGGCGGCCCCGCCCTCCTCTTTGGTCCGCGAAAATTATACCACAACCCGATTCATTCTAGCGGCTAAGTCCTCAAGGGTGCGGCACCAAAAATGCGATAACTCGGCCATTTAGATTCAGAATGCATTAATTCTTTTTTCACAAGGACTGTTTTCAGTTGGGGCACGTGCATGGTGAATTTCAGGGTCATTGGCTTATGGATTGGATTAAATTCTCGCTCACGAATAAGTGACCCAGATTCACTAAAACAGTCTCCACTGCCTACACGTGGGTACAGATCACTCCAGATCTCGAAGGTGGCTCGATGAAATTGGCTCAAATAAATTTTAGGTGTGAGGACTACTCTCGAGCTACCCGAGGGGAAAATTTCAGGTCAAATGGGGACGGTTTAATCAGCCGAATATAATTTCAACTGATAATTAGACAGAAAATCCTGGAAAAATATAAAACGATGGGTTAAGAATGATATTACATCACCAAGAAATCTATTAATTTTATACTTCGAACCATAATTATTTTCGGGGCGAGAGAACTTATAAATTTATTTATCTGCATTTATATTCTCCATGATTTTATCAATAATCTATATATGTGCTAAAATGTACAGTAAAGATCAGAACCATTCATTTAGTGGTAATAAATGTGTCATATTTTGGTGATATAATATCAGAATAAGTAAGATATTATATCATCAAAAGTTTAACCAATTTTACATCGTTATTATTCTCAAGGAGAGAGAATTTATAAGTTGACTTGTCTTTATTTTAAGTCTCTAATATTAATAGAATATGTAGATGTTCTAACGGGTTGTTTTATCTCAAACTTGTCTTTTAGAAATATGTTATCTTCATTTAGTACTAAACCCATTTGGATAATTCTTTCCATATAGACAACACTGTTTTTCTAACAGCTATTTCTACAAAGTAATTAATAATGAATTTTCTTCTCGACGTAGAGATCCATGCACATTTTCTTCTAAGTTATATGATAGTAGGTGGAAAAAATAGATATTGTATTATTTTAGCACATAGTTATTTTGAAAGTACTGCGTATATAAGATAGTGAGATACCCGTTTAGTTTTAATGATCATCCGTACTTATACTGTCAATAAGACCGTTTCATTATTTGTAGTCGTAGTAGTGAAGCTAGACTTGATATTTCGACTTAATTAAAACCTTGAATCAAGCTAATATGTAATATGCTAGAATGAAACATGAAAGTTGTTATGTGGAATATATGTATATGATAATATCCCCGCATCTAGACATTTGGATTGGTTATATTATTTTAACGTTGAGATGCACGAACTTGTTTAGACTGATCATATGCAAAACATCAAAACGTTATTGGGCTTGTGTATTTTAGGGTTAGAACGAAATATTACCTTATAAACTCATGAATATACTTGTGAGTTTACCAGTTATTGCAAATAGGTCTTGAGTGATATTTGATGAGTAGAATTTCTTGTATTTGATGAAATAGTTGGGAGGATAATTCAAACTCAATTTAACTCATTGTTGGTAAATCTGCCACTAAAATGTTGATAAACAAGATAATGTGTTTTATGTATTCTACTATGCAGATCAGAAAAGTACTTAGTACTTAGAGATGTACATGGTTGTTAATGTTCTCGAAGAGAAGAGATGCAAGTCATGAGTTAAGATAGTACTTTGGTAGTAAATTGGTACTAAGTCTGAATAAAACTTCTAATACAAAGATGAAGATGAGAACTATAACATAGTTGCAAACAAGACCATCATATTATTGTCGTCTAAGTTTCATCTCAGTTTCTTGAATAGATAGAATAAAGGATATTTCAACCTAAGATATACAAACCTCTCGTAATATATATAATCTACTACTACACATAGTATTTAGTATTTAGTTGTCAATGTAGACTCAATAATTCAGCCTAAATCTACCTTCTATTTGTTCTAGTCAAACACGAAAAAGAAAGATATAATGTTGCATAGAAAGTTCATGACGAGTATATCCTTTGATGTATCGTAAAACAATACAACAAGAGTATATTGGAGTAAAGTTTCTAAAATATATATCATTGATAGTAAATGCTACACAAAAAATACACAGTATTAATTACTACATGCAAAGCATGACAAGTATTACGTATCATTTTCATAATGGAGAGTATATCTTTGGATGAATCGTGAAACAATACATCCAAGAGTATATTGGAGTAAAGTTTCTAAAATATATATCATTGATAGTAAATGCTACATAAAAAAATACAGTATCAAATTACTACATGCAGAGCATGACAAGTTTTAAGTATCAGTGCCATAATGGAATGGATATCTTCGAGTAGAGTTTCTAATTTAAAAAACATCTGGGTATTAAACCGTACATGAAACACTGAACCATGGAAAACAGAATACAACTTATATTCAGGTTGATTTTATTATTCAAATCTTTACTCTGTATATATCTTGAACTGGTGTATATATGATAACATCCAAAAAGAACATTACCAGTTATTACAAAAGGGTCCTAAGTGATATTCATGACGAGTATATTCTTTGATGTATCGTAAAACAATACATCCAAGAGTATATTGGAATAAAGTTTCTAAAATATATATCATTGATAGTAAATGCTACATCAAAAACTTACAGTATTAGTTACTACATGCAGAGCATGACAAGTTTTAAGTATTAGTGTCATAATGGAATGGATTATTTTCGAGTAGAGTTTCTAATTTAAAATACATCTGGGTATTAAATGTACATGAAACAGTGAACCATGGAAAACAGAATACAACTTTTATTCAGATTGATTTTATTATTCAAATCTTTATATGTTACCCTATGTATATCTTGAACTGGTGTATATATGATAATATCCAAAAAGAATATTATCAATTATTAGGAAAGGTTCTTAATCAAGAACCAATGTATATCAGATTATAGTACTTTGGTACTAAGGCTGAATTAAACTCTAAGAACAAATTAAGATGGTCTTATTGATGAGAAAAGTCATAAACTATCTTACATATAATATTAATTCACAAACAACTAAAGTTTGATACTATAGAGAGTCAGTCTTAAATCAAGAGAATTCAAAAATGAAGTTGAGAATTAAATATACTGTAGTTGCAAACAGTACCATCGCATTACTATCCTCTAAGTGATATTGGTGCGATTTTCTTGAGTCGATAGAATAAGTACTGCTTGTCATTAAAACCTAAGATATACCTAACTCTCGTGATGTAAATAATCTACTACTATACTTAATATGTAGTTGTCAAGTTGGACTTGATAATTCAACCTAAATACCTTTCATTTGTTTTAGTCAAGTATGAGAAAGAAAGATATAACCTTATATACATATATAAAAGTCATGACAAGTATATCTTCTTATCAATGTATTTTAAAAGAATACATTCAAGGGTAAAGTTTCTCAAACATCTATCATTGATAGTAAATCTACATAGAAAGACATATAGTATGAACTACTACATGCAGAGAATGAAAAGTAAGAAGTATATGTGTAATAATGGGATCTATATCTTGGAGTAAAGTTTCAAAAACATCTCGGTATTAAATGGAACAATAAAACATGGAAAACAGAATACAACTTATGTTCAAGTTGATTTCCTTATTGAAATCCTTATATGTTACCAGATGTATAAATATATAGCTTTAATTGGTGTATAGATGACCATATCCAAAATATTAAACCGACATTACATGTGTCTTTAAGATCTAGCCTGAAGGTATATGAAGTATATATGATGGACTACATGTGATATTCAGTTAAGTGAATATAAAATATATTTAGAATAATTGTCAAGTTATTTAAATTTAGAAATTGAACCATGTGTAGATTGACCATATGCACATATCAGAACGCTATTGGGATTATGTATTTAAGTTTTAGGGTCAGAAAAGCTTAATAAGTAAATTTTCCCGGAGAGAGGTTATCAGTTGAGGGTTATATTCGTGAAGTGAAGAGATGAATGTCATGAATTAAGGTAGAACTTCGGTAAACAGTCTAAGTAATAGTTAAAACCTATAAGATGTAAATTAATATAATGGTATTATTTGATGAAACCTAAGACACGATTTAGTATATAAATGAAATTTTAGTTTGATAATCTAGAGTCTTACGAACAAGAAAATACAAAAGATAAAGGTGAGGCCTAACTATTTATTGTTGTAAACTTCTCATTAGTGAAATATCATCTTATTGTTATCCAAGAGATTTATGGTGAGATTTATGAATCAAGTCCAGCTTAACTACTATACATACGTGCCACGTAAATAAAAATGACACTACATGTGTATTTAAGTTATATAAGGTTAGAAATGAACAGATATTATGAGTAGCTTAAGGTTTAAAGACATAAATTCGTGTAAGAATATCATAAGTCACTTTGAGAAGTATCTTCTTGTATCTGTTAGGAGAAGTATGGTTAATCAATTAAAACCAAATGTATAAACTATGAATATAAACACATATAGTAATTATATTCAGATTAAGACATATTTAGATTCACCTACACATATAGTATGTAGTAGTCAAGCTGGACTTTATAACTCAACATGATTAATATTCAATCTGTTCTGAACACTGAAAAAACTCACGTATGGAGGATAAATGATTGATAGAATAAATCATGTTGAGCATTGAAACGGAGCGTGTTCTAATTATTTGAATCATGTAATACTTAATCAACTAATTCTACTTATATTTGTTAAATATTTTGAAACCAAGTTCTACATGATAAACCAAAAAGAGAAAGATGTAGGGTTACAATATGGTACCACAAGTTTCAAAAACATCTGATATTAAATTGATACTACATGTGTATGAATAGGGTTCTAGGGTTAGGAATGAACACTATGAATATCTACGGTTTATACTTCAGAGGAATGTTTCCAGTGTAAAAGGGTCAGAAACCATCTAAATGACATTTCTAATGACATCTGAGTGAGACCAGTCTTGATCTTTAAGTTGTTGTATTTGATAGGATAAGCGACTCATTAAAAGTGAATATATATCAAACTCTTTTGAATATAGTAGTTAAGCTGGACTTGATTTTCAAACCTATATCAAGATCTTGCTTGTTTTTAACAATGAATAAACTACTATACGAGAAAAGAGAAAATTGTAATGATACGTATAAAGATGAACTTCAGTACATATGGTTAAAGTCAATAGGAAAAGCCAAGAGAGTAGAGAAAATATTAGTGGAAGAGATATAGAGATCATATTTTATTTAAACTTTGAATCAACATTTATATGAGTTAATGGAAAGGGAAGATGTAATGACGAGTACGAAGTATCAGTACTTTAACATAATACAATACATCCAATAATAAATTGGATTAAAGTTTAAAAAGCATGATGTTAAATGCTATTGTAAGATAAATAAATCAAGAATGAAGAAAATTATCAGTTGAGGGTTGTTGACGTTAAGAGAAGAGAAAATCATGAATCATGATACTACTTGGATATAATAAGATTAAATTGATATAATGGGTATTATTTGACGAAACATCAGAATATATAAAGAAATTAAAGTTTGATACTATAGAGTTTTAACAACACGAGAACACAAAAGTTGAAGTTCAAACTTAACTTTATTATCGTCTAGGACTTCCCATGAGTAATTGAACCGTAATATTATTGTCATCTAAGTCAAGTTGATGTGAATTTCTTGTGATTTTTTTTCTATTGAGAGAACAAGTAAAGTTACTCACTAGAATCTAACTTATACCAAATTCTTTTGTATATATTAGACTAGTGAAGTTATTAAAATATTCAAGACATAGATTAAAGACAACAACAAAAAACCAAGGGAGTACAGAAAATATTAGTGGTTGTTCGCTTGAGTAAAGTTTAAAAAACATAGGTGTTCAATGCTACTGCAAGATAAATGAATCAAGAATGGAGAACATTATCAGTTGAGGGTTAAGGGTTGTTGACGTTAACAGCTGAGATGTTAGTCATGAATCCTCGTACTGCTCAACATAATAAGATGAAATGAATATAATGCTATTATTTGACGAAAGTCAGATCAGATGCATAAACCATTTGATATATAAAGAAGATTAAAGTGTTACACGTAAATAAAAATGACACTATATGTGCATTTTAGTTATATAGGGTTAGAAATGAACAGATATTATGAGTAGCTTAAGGTTTAAAGACATAAATTCGTGTAAGAATATCATAAGTCACTTTGAGAAGTATCTTCTTGTATCTGTTAGGAGAAGTATGGTTAATCAATTAAAACCAAATGTATATCAAACTATATGTATAAACTATGAATATAAACACATATAGTAATTATATTCAGATTAATACATATTTAGATTCACCTACACATATAGTATGTAGTAGTCAAGCTGGACTTTATAACTCAACATGATTAATATTCAATCTGTTCTGGACACTGAAAAAACTCACGTATGGAGGATAAATGATTGATAGAATAAATCAGGTTGAGCATTGAAACGGAGCGTGTTCGAATTATTTGAATCATGTAATACTTTATCAAGTTGGACTCCTTTAAACTCTTCATAAAGTTATACATATGATCAAATGGAAAAGAAAGATGCAATGTGACATATGAGAAGTCAGTACCTCGAGTATTATAAGAAGGGAATACATGGAAGGATATACTCAAGTATAGTCTACAAAACAATTCATTTTAAATGGTACATAGGAAAACCGAACATGGAGACAGTATACAAATAGATTGATTTTATATTGGAACTAAATTCAAATATAAAGCACGTTCAACTTGGTTATCTTGACCATATGCAAGATATCAGAACGATAGCACATGTCCATTTAAGTTTGAGGGTTAGACATGAACATGAAATATCATATGCAAATAGCGTAGGGTTTAAACTCATGTAATTCTGAGGAATCTTTAAGATACATGTTAATCTTTAATACTTGAAAAGACAGAGAAGGATGTCAATAATCCATAGTGAAAAATTGAGTGATTTAATTGAAAAGCATAGATGAGTTCCATGAATTAAAATAGTACTTTGGCAAAAGTATGAGTAAATGTTGTAAGATCTTGTTAATAGAGGCTCATTGTATGAAGAAATCCTAATAAATGCATAAATGATATAAAGTTCAAGTTTTAATTCACAGAAAAATTTAGTTTAATGTTGCAGAAATTAAATGTTGGCAGAAACTGATATTGGTTTCTGAATTATTTTAATTGTTAATTGACATAGTTAGTTGATTAGTAAATATGTCCAACTGTCTCTAGTAACTTAGATATGAAAAACCCAGAGTGTATAAACAAGAGTGAAAGACCTTGTTTGAAGTATATAATCCTAAATAGGCAAGTATAGTACTTCGGTAAACATGAAAGATCTGATTGATAAGTTGTGATTCGATGGAAAATCACAAAACTCAGATAAGCGATCTAAAATAATGATTTTAATTCATAGAGATGTTACAGTTGAAACTTTACAGTATTAGATTAATTTATGTCTGAAACTGACTTTGGCTTCTGAATTATTTTAGTGATAGTAGATATAGTTACTTGACAGTGTGAATCTGCTCAACTCTCACTTGTAATTCATATTTGAAAAACCGAGGGTGTATAAGAATGTGACATTTGGCTATATATGAAGTCTTGATCCTAAAAGTTTAGGATACTAATACAAACGTCAGAGTAATATGTGTAAGATGGAGTTTACAGAGTATTGTTAGAGAAAATCATAATATATATACCGATGACATGGAATATAAATTTTTATTCAGAAGACACTTTATTTTAGAGGTTCAGAGTCTTAGATTAATTTTCATAAGAAAGTGATATTGGCTTCTGAATTATTTTAGTGATAATAGATATAGTTAGTTCATCATGTGAATGTGTTCAACTCAGAATCAACTGTAATCACTTTTTAGAGGTTCAGAGTCTTAGATCAGTTCTCATCTGAAACTGACTTTGGCTTCTAAATTATTTTAATTGCAGTTGAATAAACAATGGATAGTACAGTATGTTGTTAAGCTGTCACTTGGATTCTATATTTGATCAACTGAGGAACCCTAAACAAAAGAGGGAGAGCTGTGCGCACAGTCCTGATCAAAACTAATCGCTATAGAGGATGATCGAGTAATCCAAAACTATATGATCACGATAATCATTTATTAAGTACATATGATTCATGACATAGTGAGTGTGAAGTGTCCATATGATGGGATATTACAAATGAGTATCCATGAAAATAGTTTCTATAAAATAAATGAGCTCCAAACTGTATATATGTGATATTGATTGAAATAAACTGAAGGTGAGAAATTCAGATATGGATCCTTGAAGGGTCTAACAACTACGTGTGCTAACCACATGCAAAGTATAGAAATGATACAACCGGCAGATTTACATATACGCGGAAAGAAGCAAAGAAGGACCAAGTTTGTTCTTAAGAAAAGTTAAACCCTCCACCATCAATTTTTTGCTCACACTTTTTATGAAGGGGTGTTAAGTGACATTTGAAACGTAATAGGCAAACATGATAAACTCTTTGACAATTGCGGATACATGTATTTTAAGTACACAAGTAGTAAATAGGTGTAAATAGAACAAAGAAAAGTTTAAATACAACAACTTACATGGAGTAATGGAAAAAGTGTCCAATATTTGGGTTTATTATGTATATCTAATGGGTTGCTATGAAAGACTAATGGGTTAAAGAGATCGAAGTTACATAGAGTAATGAAAGAAGTACTACGGTATTTGGATGTATTATGAATAAGTAATGGGTTACTTAGATCGAAATGATATAGGGTAATGGAAGAAGTATTACGGTATTTGGATGTATTATGAATAAGTAATGGGTGACATAGATCAACGTCACATAGAGTAACGAAAGAAGTACTACGGTATTTGGATTTATTATGATAAACTAATGGGTTCCATATTCAAGGTTATTCAAGGTTACTGGACCAGCCAGTCCAATATTTGGGTTTATTATGTATATCTAATGGGTTGCTATGAAAGACTAATGGGTTAAAAGTGACATAGAGTAATGAAAGAAGTACTACGGTATTTGGATGTATTATGAATATGTAATGGGTTCTTAGATCGAAGTGATATAGAGTAATGGAAGAAGTACTACGGTATTTGGATGTATTATGAATAAGTAATGGGTTCTTAGATCGAAGTGATATAGAGTAATGGAAGAAGTACTACGGTATTTGGATGTATTATGAATAAGTAAGGGGTGACATAGATCAACGTCACATAGAGTAATGAAATATGTACTACGGTATTTGGATTTATTATGATAAACTAATGGGTTCCGTATTCAAGGTTATTTTATGCTGGAAGAAAGAAAAACAGACATACATACGAGCAATTAATTTATTCAGTACCAAAGAATCAATTCACGTCCA
>JAYKYS010000244.1:0-52068 GCA_036924285.1 Asterella californica | reverse complement strand
AGGTCAGGACCCCTGCCCCCCAACCGCACCACCGCTCCCCCCATCTGCTTAGACACTATTACTGAATAAGTACACCACCTTTGATCCTTTCCATCAACAATATACTATCGAAGCCTGTCCGCATGTGTGCAGTCTCTGGTGTTCAGACCATACATAAGCTGCAGGGTGCAGCAAACACAATGATATAGTCGTTGTGTGAAAGCATCATCATGCAAACCATCTCTGAATACCCAAAGCATGTGCTTCATTCTCTGTAATGGCACTCTGCTGGCAATGCATATCATCTGAAAACATTCCGCCCTTTGTGCAGGTGGTGCAAAGCAAGATCCTGAACGAGAACATGGAGCGCAAGCTGAGAGGCAACTCACAATACTTGGCCAATCTTGAGGCGCGCTTGCAACATGAAATTGTGAAGGCTGCGCCTTTGCTAGGCTCCAACCTGGATGCATTGCCCACTGCACAGCTGCAGCAGCTTGTCGCCGCTCAGGAGGAAGCCTTGAAGAGAGCGCGCTCCATGCTGGTGATTCATCTTGTCTGGCCATGCAATTGTTACTGCTGTATGTCACCACTGCTGCAGCACATGCTGTGACAGGACCCTCTGACATTATTCAGCAAAGTATTCTGTTCAGGTTGCTCACTCTTCGCAGCTGGCTTTGCATTACATGTCATTGCATTGACTGTCTTCACTGACAGATTGTGCAATGTCATGCAGGCTTGCCGTCACTCTGAGGAGGGTGCAGCAGCTGTTGCCACTGCTGCAGCGCATGCTGTGACAGGACCCTCCAGTCCTGAGTCACTGCGGACGGGAGGCAGCAGCAGGAGGGATCAAGTTGGGTCTGTAGCGTCTTCCCTTGAAAGTGTCACGTCAGCAGCGTCAGGCAGTTCAGCACGAGTTTCACCCGGGTTAGCTGAAACCTCTTCTGCCATGAGCAGCAGCAGGTCAACAAGCCAGTCTCCAGCTCCGCACAACATGTCCATGTTCTATGGTGGCAACGGTTCTGCTCACAGTCATTTTGGTCAGGCAGCAGGTGCAAGTGCCGGGTTCCCTGCACTTGGCAATGGGACGTTTAACTCAAATGGCTTGCTGGGGGGCTCTGGGCTGCTCAGCAATGGCAGCAGGCATTCCTCCAGCAACGGTTTGCATCATTTATGGTGATGGTCTGGCAGCTGTTCGAGGTCATAGTGCTTGAATGAGTCGGTCCTTCTTAGCTGTAGTCCTTTGCCCCGTTTTGTGTTTTCAGCTGGTGCGATTGCTTGCAGTATCCAGCAGGCTATAATAATAATTCATCACAACAGGCACATTGTCAGATGCGTCAGCCATGATTGTAACTTTCAAATGGCTTTGTCATTTAGTGTCTGAAGAATAAACCAGATGGCGTCATTTTGTGACACTATTCAGAGTCGACAAGTGCAAATTCAAATTCGCTTTGGCTAAACGCTGCTCCAGAATGTATTGCATGCTTGTCATGGGCTGGCCACATTATCAGCTCATAAAAGGCACACTGCTGGTGCCCACGATTGTCAGGCACACTGTTGGTGCACATACATATTCTGTCTGTCCAGCAATTGCTGCAAGCTGCAGATGGGTTGTGCATCATGGCCTCTCATCTGCTCGACCAAACAGTTACCAGTCAGGTTTGGCACGGCGCTGTTGCTTCTTGTCAGATTTGAACTTCTTGCTTTGAATCCTGTTCTCATTGGCGCGTTTCACCCTGCAGAATCAGAACAGCTTGACCATATGATGGCACACAAGTTTGGAGGATTTTCACAGACTGACTTCTGCTGTCAAACCTACTGTTTCTTCATTTGCTTCTGCTTCTCAGGATCAACCTCTATTGGCTGAATGGACTCCACAGCTCCATCTATTGCTGCTTGCAGTTTTTCTAGAGCATCCTCCACATTGTCCCTGCAGATAAACTGGAACTTTGTCACCAAATTTGCAGTGTGGTTTGGAACCACATAGAAGTGCTTGAAAAGCATGAAGAAGCATGTTGGGAATTGGCAAGGTCAGCTCAGACAGGTCCTTAAGCTATTTAGCCTTTATTTCAACATTACGCAAAGCAAGTTCCTGCCATATCATGAAGAAGCAATCTTACGCCTGGGATCTAGAACGGGTTGAGGTGATGACAAGTTCACCCTCTTTGTTGATCCTGTTCTTCTCCTGCAAGTAGCACTAGGGCATTGTTCAGCACTGTGGCAGGTGCATATAACTTTTGTGCATGCAACCCACCCTGCGCTTGAGAGCATCCTTGGCATCTTCTTCTAGCCAAGCAACATCCTCAAGCGTAATGCGCATATCAACTTTTGTGTTGACTTTATTGACATTCTGACCACCAGCTCCACCACTCCTAGCAAAGCTCAGCTTGACATCATCTAGGCAGGAGAAAACAACAACGTCAAGTGAACCCGCATCATATGCAACATGGGTAGCAAGAGGTGCAGAAGGCGCAGAGTGGACCCATGCAAGATCCTCGGACGCAGCACGCGTGTCACCTCTGCCGATTCGCTTAACCAGTTCTTCGGGGTCTTTTTTCACGGCTTGGACCACAACGCCCCTCTTAGCGGTTTTGCAAGGGCATGTGGTGAAGCGCCTATATGCGCAAGCAGACCTGGTGACACATGCAGGGTATGATGCTATAGACCTGAACGCTGCGTGCATGCCTTGCATGACAACATGGCAATGCTGACATCGGCTGGCGGAAAGCAACGACTTCAACATGAGTTGCAACAGTTTCAGAGGCATCATCCCATCCCAGCTCGGAGCCGTAACGCATTGCTGCAAGATTGGATCACGTGCGTTTGCACGTGCGATAGCGTTACGTTCACAGCGTGCGAAGTCTCCTGCGCAAGCCTTACAGCAGGTCTGTGCTGGTGTCATGGAAGCCGAAATTCAGGGTTGCATTGTATGCAAGAGTAATTCCAAGCACTGCTTCTGTCCCACATGCGCACATGACAAGTTAGCGGATGTCAGGCGTTTCCTGCGGCAAGTACAGACGAAGAGAACTTCTGTTGCCAAGCAATTAGAGGCTGTCGTGCCGCACAAGGTATGTGAAATGCAATCGCATGTGCTCAAAGTTTCTGCTGCGATGAAGTTTCAGCCCTGAAACTCTTAGGTAACTGCAAGTCAGCAACAGCTACAGCTGAACCAAAAGTTCTGTTCGCTTCGGACAGTGGCTTCTAAGGCTTCTACTATCGAGGCTGAGCTCGCAGATGGTAAGTGTTCCGTTATTTGCCGTTATGTGCTGCTTGGCTGATCACGTAGTGCAAAACTAGCGAAACTGTCTTTTGCATAGTTCGGGCTCAGATATCAAGACTTAAGGAGAGCAACAGACTGCGTGCTGAGCAGCTTGAGGAAGCCTCCAAGCAGGTTGAGCTTTGCTGCATTGCATGTCAAGCTTTCACTTGACACACTACTGCCACTGGTATGCTACTCATGGCTATAAGCGTTCTAATCATGGTACTGCAGCTTGCGGCTAAGCGGACTGAGCTGCTGGTGCATGTCATGCCAGATGCCATGAGGTCGAATCAGATATTGCTCAGCATGCACAATGAAGAGCTGTACAAGGAACAACGAAAAAGGTCAGCAATACCTCTGTTGACCAAGTGTTGGAAGATAAGTACTTGACATCGTTCGACATCAACTTGAGCAAATGTTGCTGTTTGCAGAGTGCAAAAAGCTCTAGAGATTTTGCCACTGAACCTGGCAGGGTTTCGAAGAGGCGCTAGCCCTCGCATGCCTGGTGCATGTGTCACATTGATGGGTTTGCGCCTGCCAGAGGACCTCAAAGTCACTGTGGATAACCAACAGCAGGCACAGGTACTGCAAGCACACACTCATGCATCACAGCTATCGCCAATTTGGTGACCTCCAACACAGCCTGTTGCTACTCAGTTGTTTTAGATTCGACTACCTGGCGGCAACACATGTTGAGATCGTTATCATGGATCCAGCAGCATGTTGCAAGATACTGGTGAGGCTATATTGCAATTGCAGGCTTTGGGCACAGCACTAGGATACTTCGCCACGCTTTCCTGCCTTGTGGCTCATTACCTAGATGGACCGCTGTTGTACATGCTGGGCTCCTTCAGTTCTACCTCAGTCGTCTGGTGTCCTCGCTCCTTCTGGGACACTATGCCAGCAAGTCCTGCACAGGTCTTGAGATTGCATGTGCAGTCCACGCCAGCTTGCTTACCAACACTGTTCCCACAGTAAGTCGGCACAAACATGACATCACCGCTCTGCAGCTTAGCCTTTTGTGTGCCATGTGCATGCCATGTTTGTGCTACGGCAACCTTACTTTGGTTTGGAGCCAGTCTAGCAGCTACGTCGTGGATCAGTCATTGGCAATGACATTGTGAAGTGTGCTTTCTAGTGCTTACATCAGCTTGGCCTCCTCATGTGACCATCTCCATGTCGCATATCATCCACATATAAAAACAATCATATATATATATATATATATATATATATATATCCAAATGCGGCTATGCTTGTTGCAAACCTGAACAGATGTGTGCTGTGCAGGCATCTGGCTCCGCAGCAAACTGTATCACTGACAACCCTGGCTAACAGCACCATCTGGTGAGACACACTATGAAAATGTGTTGCTGCAATCCTTGTCCGTTTGTGACATTGCCCATCAAGATACAGTCAGCTTAGTCCTTAGCATGCATTGTCACATGAGCATGCCTGCCATCATCGCTATGGCCAAACCTCAAGTTCTTGTACTTTGGTTCTTTCAGAATGCCTGTATTCAGCTGGAGGAGTGCGTGCATGATGAGAAGCAGGTGTGCATTGCAGGGGCAGTGCAGGCACAGGCAGTAGCTTGAGGGTGGGCAAGGCGCAACAGGATCCTGAACTCCGGAGTGCGCTGCATCTGCTAAGCCGGAATGTGGGGGCCCTATTGGCACACACAGCCGGCCCCACCCTGCACAAGCTCCCATCGGACCTCAGCGTCTTTGCCAAGCTAGAGAGTAAGCCCTTGCAGGCTTGCGTCTGGCCTTGGTACCTCTTGCATCTGCTCGCATGAGTTCAGAGGAAAGCTGAATGCTGAGTGGCTTGTTTGGTGATATCACATGCAGTTGCAGCTGTTGGTCCCTGAACAAATTGCTCGCTGGAGTATGCATGACCCACGTGCTGCTGCCGATGTTTGTCTGCTACTGACGTTTGTCTGTGTTCAAGCCAGGACTGTGTGCGTCTGTGCTTAGAGACTCTGGTCAATCACCTGCCACTGAGGCTCCAGATGCGTCTGCTGCAGCTAGTGTATTTGCAGCTGGGGTGGCAGAAAGCTGCATGGACATGTCAACCTTACCTGACGGTGAGTCACCTGCCTGCATCAGCTTTTCTGTAGGCACTTTACGTGTACTGCAGGAGCAGAGTTAGAGTTGCATGTTGCGCTATGCATGCTCACACTGCGATGTTGTGCTGGGCTCAAAATAGTTCATGCTCACCTGGTATGCATCCTGCAGTGTGTGGAGACTACTCAGAGGACTGGCATCTGATACAGCGGTCTGCTGAGTTGCAAGCAGCTGTAGCAGATCTTGAACCAGAGCGCCGCCCGCCTGTGTTGCTGGCCCCTTTACCTAGTGCAGATGCTAGTGAAGCTGAGCATTGGGCAAGAGCAATGCTCACTGAGTCAGGCGGTGCAAATCAGCTGAGAACCAAGATACTGGCTGCCACAGAGCGTCTGCGACAAATGAGACGGACTCTCTGAACTGGAACAGTTTGTGCTGTCACATGTGAGGCCACGTCGAGCGCCTTGACATATTATGTGTACGTGTGCGCTTTTTGCTGCGCCTCAGTACCGGGATTGCATAATGACACTGAATGCAGTGTTCAGCTAGCGTTTTGACCTTATTGGCCATGTGCATGCTGTGACACTTGGTATCATGTTCCCAACCATACCGTTATGCTGTCGGCAGATCAAGCACAGGGTCGCTAGCAATTGTCATAGTTCAATAGCGTGAAGCTTCATGCTTTTGGCCACTGTGTGACACCTTGCTCACATATTCACATAGCAAAATTCAAAGTATGAATGTGTGATCCATGGCATAAAAATTCCCCTGCAGCGTTGTGCGCCCACCTTATCTGCTGCACCCCAGCTGCAATCAGCTGGCCTTCAAACTCAGCGATACTCAATATGTTACTAGACACTTACTGCAGCGAATACGGTCAAGATGTTTTCGAACAATTACAGTAAATTCAAGTTGCTGGTCCCAAGCAGTAATGTGAGTAGGCATGAAAGGCAGTGGTGGTAAAGCTTGCAGGTTGATTGGAACACAACAGTAGATTACCATACTGAGTATGCTGGCTAATATCATTTAACTAAAGTTGATTCAGATCAAACATTGAATTTCCACTGGCCAAACGTTAGTTTAGAACCAGCAAGAATCTTGCTAGTCTAGCTAGAAGCGCAGTTTTACCAGGGGCAAACTGTTGACATTACTGCTGGTCATCATCATGAGAAAGAAAGTTTCTCGAAATGCACAGTGGTACAGTAGGTATCGGATAATATAATTCTTGAACGTGTTGGCCTCTTAGCCGTCTGAGGGGGTCCCCAGACGTTTCCAGGATGCCAGACGAGGACCGGGGCCAGCTCTGCATCTCATGGTGGGCAGAACAGTTGGCCAAGTAGGCGGCTGGTGGACAAAGCAGTGATGATGGGCAGGAGATGGTGGGCCAAAGGTGGTGATTGGCACCTGGTAGGCAGATGCTCCTTTAAAGAAGAAGGTTATTATACCTCATACCTCGAGCAGATTTTGCAAATCCTCCTGTGCGGCAACAAACCCTACGGCAGCAGCGTGAACAGTTCCCTCGCTGCTAGACGCGAAAGCCGTGTCACGTCCCAGCGTACGCGCATATCAGCGAGATGCGATAAACTCAACAGCAAACGCCGCGTTACCCTCTCTGATCTGTGCACTGATCAGTCTGAACACACCTTAAATAGAGGTTGATTCTTCGTTTCGTGAAGAAGGCAGCCTCAAGCGTTCCGCTGCTTCACTTTATATGCTCTGTATGCGGAAATGTATCAAGTGTCAAATTCTCACACATATCTTGCTTGAATCCTGCCTTCCATGCTGAGTGTTTGGGCTTGGTCAAGCCACTTTCTCGGGCAGCCGGGGGTGCCCAGACCAAGTCACAGCAGCGGCATTGCAGTGAGAGCCATGGTGACTCAGCTACGCGGCCAGCAGCTGTGTTCAACTAGGAAAAACATTAGAATGACTCTTCAGTATAGTGCAACAGCCCTCAGGCTGTAGCCAGGTGAAAGGTTGCCATGTGTTTACATGTTGCAGATTAGTCACTGTGATAGCTGCTGGAAGGCTTGATTCAACTCAAAGCCAGAAAGTTGTTCCGTTCAATGCAGCATAGCTGAGTTCTTTGCGGAATGTCACGTGCACCACGAAGTGCTGAACTTGCAATGGCACTAGTTGTGCACTCATGTGCTGACAAAGTTGTTGCTACGTACTAGTTGCAACCTATTGATAGAGAAGGTAACAGCTCACCCAGATGCATTGAGTTGCATTGCTCAATGTCAACGAATTCATCAAAGCAACACTGTTCTGTGTTGCATGCGTCATAGTTTTGCAGGCACAAGTCTGGCATTTGCAAGCAAGGACACTGTCAGGAGGCATATCACACAACACTCAAAAGGCTGCAAGTACGCACTGCTAGCTTAAGTACAACATTGGCTGCGTCAACTGCAGCACAACGCTTAAAAATTATGAATACTGCTTGATGTCAGGTATGATCAGGACACAGAAATGTTTGCTACATCACATGTTATGGATATATGTGTAAGACATCTCTGTGAAACATTCCTTGCAGCAACTTTGCTCACTGTAACTGTCTGAATCGACTTGCCAAACTAACCTTTAGCGTACAACTTCGAGCATATTCTGAACACAAACGAATGCATGTTGGCAGTTGAGATCCCTTGACATCAAATGCGCCGTGGACCCCTCCCCCTTAGCACATTACCAGCTCTTGCAACCTGTTTGCCCGTCTTCTTTTTCTTGCTCCCAACCACAGCCCAATCATCAAAAGACTCATCATCAAACACATTGTCATACGCATAATCATCTGACAGCTCTGGCTGCTCCTTTTCTGAACTGTTCCAGCTGGCATCAGCTTTTGCTTCTCCCCAGGGAGTGCCGCCTGGCTTCTTGAGTGTGCCTGGGCCGTCCTCAGCTGAGTCAACAGTGCTTTTGCGATCATCCCCTTTCAGCCAATCCTTAGTGTCCTGCATTGGCCATTTTGAGCTATATATCCCTAGTGCTCACAAACTTGCTCAAGCCAGACAGCCAGCATGCAATGTGCTTATCACAACAGCGAGCATACATGCACAAGCATTTGATGGCGTGTCAAGCAGGCAAGCTGTAATCACGCTGCATGATACCTGCTTGCAAGGATCATCAGACATATGCCATTACATGCAACTACCTGCACGACAGCTTGGTGCCGCTGCATTGGGAGGCTCAGCTCATCAACATGATCCTGCCAGGTATGCTCCTTCTCCAGCAAATTCATAGAGTCCTGCAGCTTCTTGAGAGACTCCTCCAGCTTGAAGCGCTGCCCATGCAGCTTGTTCAACACCTGCATGTATGCAATTGAAGGCATTGCCCCTGTAGATGCCCCCACTACATTCTGTACTTGCAGCACTGGCTATGCAAGCAGGGGCTATGCCAACAGGGAATATGCCAGCAGGGGGTTATGCCAGCAGGGGGTTATGCCAGCAGGGGGTATGCCAGCAGGGGGTATGCCAGCAGGAGGTATGCAAGCAAGAGGTACGCAAGCAGGGGTAATGCCAGCAGGGGTTATGCCAGCAGGGGGTATGCAAGCACCGGGAACGACGCTTAGGGTTGCAAGTATCTTTAGGAGCAAGCAATTGGGGTAACAAGGTACCTCTGCATCCAAAGCAGCTCTTGCTTCAACCTCTTGCATGGCAGACTCGACCTCCTTTTGCTCAGTCAGTAGAGGCACGGCCTGCTCTATGTAAAACTGCTTGTACGCCTGGAACGCTGCCAAGGCCTCCTGATGGTAGTCTTTGAGCCTGGAGTGCATCATGAAGCACTGCATAGCTCTTGAGGGGCAGCCCAACAGGCTGACACACAAGCAAGCATCAAGACAGCCTCCTGAAATTTGTAATTTGGTGCTGCAGCAAGCAGGACATGATGCTATATGTGGCCACCTTGGCAAGTGGAGCCAAGCTGTGGTGGGAGGGTGAGCTTACTTGTGAGGAATGAAGGGCGCAGCATGAACTGCACCCTTCAGATCTGCCAGAGCAGCAAATGGGTTGGCACCACCCGGCTGGTCTCCATCATCCTCCTCTTCTTCTTCACTGTTGTCGCCATCAGCTGCACGCTTCTCAGCAGCTGCTTTGGCTGCTGCCTTCTTCCCTGCACAGAGGCACAGCCAATCACTCATGCCAAGTAGTGCTCACACTGTGAGCAGTTACAATTGCAAATACAGTGTCTTCTATACAAGGTCAAATATCGGGACTGCAGCGGCTCTTGTGACACAGCAGATATGGATATCAAAACTGTTTGGAGTACATGCAGTTGATGCGAACAGATCAGAAACATAACCTAAACAGGCTGACGAGACCATTGGAACCTAACAGTTTGCTGTACTGTCAACATCAAATAAGCATTCATCATCGTAAAGCAAAGCAATCCAGGTATGGGCAACCCACCTGCATCAGCACAGCAGACTGGGCAATTACTATCCTGTACAATGCGCTGCGCCAGGCCCTCGTGAACCCATGCCAGGCGCTGCTGAGCATCTGCCTGATATCGCTTGCGCCTCTCTTCCATGGCTACCACAGCCGCAGCCTCTCGCCGCAGCGCCAATTGCTCTCTGGCCCTGGCTGTCCACTTCTGAAATATGTTGCGCCACAGCCGGCTGGTACGGAGCCACCGCATCTTCGCCTGCAAGCCACATTGGCACAGTTGCTGAATGATATTGTCAGTGGGCTGTCATACATACCAAACAAGGGAGTGACAACGGCAATAGGTGAAGAACAACTATAGCCTGACTAACCTTGACCAGCTGGCGGTGGCGATACATCCTGTAGGCCTCCTGAATGACCAGGGCTGCAGCTGCTGTCCTAGCCCCTGTGTCTGCACTCCCACTGAACGCAGCCACCTCACTCTCTACAGGCATCAACAGCATCTGCCTGCATGCCATCTTAGCAAGAGTGAGGCTCATCATGAGCTGAACCCATACTCAGGACTGTGCCCCATACTTACAAACATGCAGAAACTTCTCGAAGAAGTTCTCAGACTGCTGATTGCCTGCACAAAACCTTGTAGCATGAACAGCTGTCATGTCGCGCCACACCTGACATCAGCACCAAGGCTCTTGAGGTGCTCAGCTGTGTAGGGAGCGCAGAGGGCATTTGCCAGTGACAGCAAGTGCCTGGCGTTGGGGTCTGAAGACTTCAGGCCTGGAGCTGGGACTGGCAGCCGATCAAATGGCAGTTGCTTCTCCTTACTCACTTGAGTCAGCGCTGCAGCACCAGCATGGCTTTCATCAAAGATGCATCATGCAGGTGCGAGGTGACCAGACCTAACACAGTTATGAAATTGGCTCACCATCAGCCTAGAAGGGCTGTATCCACAGGAGTTTAGGGACATGGTATACATGTCCACCATTTGCAATGATGCTGAGCCAACCCTGGCAATCATGAGGTATCAACACTGATCACAAGCAGCAGTGGTGATGTGTCTCACTCAGGTACTGGCATGCTGTTTGTGCTACCTGAGTTGAGTCTGTAGGTGAGTGTCAGCAGTGCTGTCAGCAGGTCCCCAATTTTGGCAGCCTGGCGGCAGCCCTTCAAAGCATCCCGCACCCCCGCATTACTGATGCAGTCCTCAGCCAAATGAAGCACCTACACACACCAGGCGAGTCATGACCTTGGACCTTGGTTCTGCATAACTCCAGCACTGCGCCCGGCTGGCCAAGTCAATCATTGGTGGACGTCAGCCATCTGGCTGACTCAGACGGCTGACAGCACTTGAGTCAGGATTGATGACTTACCCTCCAGGCAGCTGACAAGAGTGGCTTGATCTTGGTATCCTTGTCGGCCTGACTATGCACATTGAGAGCTGTGATGATGGTCAAAGCCAGAATGGCTACTCGGGCAGCTGCACCTTCCCGGGCAGCTTCCTGTGCACTTTCCAGCGGCAAAGCTGCATACAATGGACTCGCTAAAAACATGCTCCAGCATTGCCAACTTCCAGGTTTGATGATCGACATGTGCCAGCCACTGCATGTGTGAAAAGCTTTACAAAACTTGCTTGAGCACTGTTGATATATCATAGCAAAGCTGTCAGTCATGGTGTGGCGTAGCAATGTCGCCGTGTGATGGCAATAAGGGGAAGGCAGGAAGATAAATGCTATCACTTACATGGGTCTGGAGGTGCAGCAGGCTGCAGGCTGTTCACAAGCTGTGTACGCTGCTGAAAGGCGTTCTGATTGCCTATGATGGTGTTCATGAGGTTGTACAGCAATCGTAGCACTCTCGTGACCAGCGACAGGGTGTTTGATGCTGGGACTTTTGTCAGCCAGAGGCTCTTGAGAGCAGCCACACGCTTGCCTTCTTGGTTGGTGCGGTCCCTGCTGCCTGCCTGCCCCAGCAAAGGACTGTGTTCCTGCATTGAAGTGTGCCCCACCAGTTTGCATGCAGGATGTAAGATGATGCACTTACTGGCCAATGTTCAGATGTAGCTTGCAGAGGAAACAGGCATTCAGCTCAAAAGCTTACCAAGTTATCTATGTACAGATCTGGCAGAAAGGTGTGTGTTCCCAATCCCAGAGCTGCAGCTGCGCCAACAGTCTCTACCAAGAGCAGATGAGCCTGTATGTCACAGTTTGATAGCATAGCATATACCAAAACCTGTGACATAGCGTTTCAGTTGGTCACAAGTGCGCTCACTACAGCGAAGCTAGAGAGCTGGTACCTGACCGGCAACTGCACAATGCTCCTGAGAGGACAGATCCAGTGTCAAAATGTATGAGCAGCACATGTATACGCAGCAAGTGCCAAGCTGGATTAGACATGAAATGGTGCGGTGGTATGATGCAGCAGGTGTGCGGGGTACCTCGAGAGCCAGAGCATGGCCAGGCTGCCGCCCGGGCTTGCCATCCAGCACCCGGCACCGCTCCATGTAGAACAGCAGGGCCTGGCATGCTTCCTCTGGTCGATTGCCAGCAAACTCCTGCAAGTAGGACCAAGTGTACTAGTCAGCGTTCAACCAGATAGGGCTACTGACAAGCAAATTGAGCAACCAAAAGCATGTGCTGGATTGCTGTGTAAGAGTGCGTGTTTGTGGTGAGTGCTGTTTGGCATTGAGCAAGTGCTGAGCCACACTACGACATACCTCGCAGCCTGATTTCAGCAGCTGAATATCTGCTTGGGGGGCTTTCTTGATTCTGAGCAGGCCTGCCTTAGGAAACTTGCTCAGGAACCTGCAGAATGGGATTCAATGCCTGACAACATCCACACCAGAAAGCTGTCATGTCGAACTCTGTAACTGATGTGAACGCCAGTCACAAAGTCCTTGGTGTGTGTGCCCAGAGACAGTAAAGCATGTACGCACAGGTCACGCAAACAAAACCTGAACAGTGAATAAAAGTCTTGCTGCATACAACCCGCTTTGATCTGCTGCATACACTTTGCAGAGCGAGGGCGTACTCTGGATTGCCTTTGATCAGCACCCGCCTGAACTGCAAACTGTTCTGCAAGGCAACAGCCAGCACAAACCACCCTGAAAAGCCAGCATTCTGATTCTGTGACCTCTCAGAAACTGCTCGTGTCAGCAGCATGTCTGATGCAAGGTCTGGCAGAGACAACTCTCCCTGTATCCCTGTGTTGCATCTGCAGTGCAGGCATAAGCACATAGTTACGAAGAATGGATGATCCCAGAACCATTCATGACACACAGAATACACGAGCAAGAACACCAAGTCAAGTGCTTCACAGACAATGGAACATGCAAATGCACAGATTGCAGAAACTGGTCTGTCGTCAGTTTGCTGTTGCCAGAGCAGAGTCTGGGATGCAAGCCTGGACTATGCTGTGCTGTGCTGTATCAGGAGACTGCAGCTAGGTGTGCTGTATGGCAGAATACTGTACAACCTTATGGCAATTGAGCAGTACCTGAGGCCGGCACCAGTAGCAACCTTCCTGAAGGGGGCTATCAGGGAAGCTGTGATGTCAGAGACAGGAGCCAGAGGGACCAGCAGCTGAACAGCGTTGGCAAGCAGCTGAAGACGAAGCCGATGGATTTCAGAGGTCATACTATCTGCCATGCTAAGCCTCAGCTGCTGACCAGCCTCAGTAATTCTGCCGAACAGGTCAAGCACTTTCATAGCCTGCGCAATTCAACCATACATGCTTGCAATACAGCCAAGCTTGCACACTTATGTAGCAGCCTGCATGCCTCAGACGCAATGCTGACACTGGGAGTGTCGAGCATAATGTTGCATGGTTGCCTTGTGTTTTCATACATGGACATGCTCTCAGAATGCTGCATGCGTCAAAGCAGCTTGTGCTGTGAGCATGCATGCATTGTTTGGCAGGATAGTTGAGCAGGGTCCAGGATGCTTGTTGCTATAGAATGGCAAGATTCACCTGTCCCACATGGGTCACCTTCTCCAGTGTACTATCACATGTCATGACAAGGCTCCTGCTCCCTTTTGTCTGCACAAATATTCCAAGTCTGATTGCAACGGCGCTGGAAAATTTGTCAACATTTGCACATACCTCATCAAGCCGGTAATCGAAAAGCACAAGTCAGTTGCATGCATATATGTCTGTGACAGAGTGTCAAGCTAGTGCCCAGTCCCGACCTGGTCATCCTGGAGGCTCTTGGTGACGGATGTATTGCTCATCTTGAGGAGAGCAGGCAGCAGCATCTGCAGCAGCTCAGCAGCAATGGCTCTCACTGCCACAGACCTCTCAGCTTCGACATTTAAGCTGGAGCCTGACTTTGTAGCACTGTTGATAGCAGCAGATCCACCAGCTGGAACAGGCTTGGTGCTCTTTGAAGGGTCTCTGTTTGTGCTCTTGGCTTTGTCTGCAACAGCAGCAAACATAGTGAGCTGGGCATGGCTGAAGGCTATTGAGGCATGTCAGTGAGGCTACTGCAAGCACTTGAGTTGTCCAGGGACTTGACAAAATGCACCGAGCTGCATTTGCTGCATTCCAGTGGGTGTGCTCTTCCATCAAAATTCTGTCCTGTTGCATTGTATGTTCTCTTTCACAGCTGCAAATGCAAGGAGGCATTGAGACACGCATGCCCACCTGCACTCTGGACAGCTGCAGCATTTTGCATGGCCTGGTGGACTCTGGCATTGTGGCGCTTGTAGGTGACAGTTGCAGCATTGGTCAGCAATCCGTTCACACCAAAGTACTCTTCCATGTCTTGCAGAGCCTCTTTATGGCGCTCGGCAATTGCCCTCTTCAAGGTCAAAGCTTCCATCATCACCTGCTCAACATGGGGCGTGTCACTCAGCAGCAGCAGGTAGACAAATTCATGGCAAAGACCCATGCAGAGCACTTCTGGCTCTGGTCATTCACTGCCCACCAAATGATCAAACAGATGTCTCTGCAACCATGTCTTTCTTGTGCAGCAAACAGCCTGTTGTTCTTGCAGATTGCTGCAGCGCATCTGCACAAATATGGCAGCTGCATGTGGCATGCCAGAAAGCTTCCCGAAGCATCATGCATGCACATAAAGACTGCCACTGAACGGCCACCTGTGCAAGCTTGCTGCAGTCAGTGGTCCAAGAGAGGTAGTTCTCCTGCACGACAGGCTCAGCAACAGGCCCCATCCTCCAGCCCGGCACTTTCTTGGCGGTATGAGGGGGCCAGGGAAAGTCCAGGTCCTCTTGAGGCATCAGGTCCAGGCATGCTGCCAATGCAGCTATGCATCTGCACCTGCTCATCTCCCGCCGGCCCCTGCTGGCACATACAACATCAATCATACATACTCCCCTGTCTGCACATGCATCACCATGAACGTCACCCACAGACCCATTTACACTTGTGGCACCACCAATCCTGTGCACAGACAACATTTGCTTGCACATGCATCACCATCAATCTTACACACAGACACGCACAAAAACATATATACGCAGGGACAGACACCATACACTCACACAAAACGAGATACATCTGCACACAAACGCAGAGCCAGTGTTACTTCAGGACTGAGGTTACCACAAGCCATTCATTGTGTGCTTGCAATTTCAGTGTCCTTGTTTGATGGCATTGCTACAAGTGCCAATGCAGACTGCTGCCATGCTCAGGCATGTAGTCAGCAGAGCAAACACCGGTGTGTTGCCAAACTGGAGAAAATATGCAGTGCAAGGAAGTGCAGCCGGTCACCGTTGACACTGCATGTATGGTTGCTTGGGCATACCTGTACTTGGCCATTGCCATCAGATACTGCTGCAGAACATCACTCCTGCTGCAGTTGGCCTGCATCTGCATATACTTGCCCTTGGCCATGTAGCCATCACCATCAAAGGGGTCTTGTCCTTCAAAGGAGTCCACTATGGCACCAATCTGCAGTAAACAGCCTGCTGTGTCATGATACCTCATGCCAGCAGCCAATCTACCACGAAATTTCACGCTGGAGCATGCATTGAGCACATCAACAGGACCAGAGAAGGAGCTCCATTGTGCAGGGTCATGCCCACCTGGTTGCTGCTACATCAAGCTTGGGAGGGAGCAAAGGCAGCAGATGGACATTGTCTGAGAACAAGGCAGAGGGCAAGGAAGAGGATGAGGCAAAGCAGCAGTGATAGACACGATACAAACAAGACAGCTGCAGCACCAGCCTAGATGACAAGTGGGGAGCAGTTGATACCTGCTGTAGGGCCCAGTCTGAGTTGAGGCTGGTGCAGTAGGTGTACAGCAGGCTCAGGGTTTCCTTGTCAGCCCAGGTGGGGTTGACAGGCTGGCCAGCATTTGCTGCCTGGTTCAGGGGTTGCATGAGGCGCCTCACGGCTGCTGTCACTTGCCCATGCTCAGCCAGCAGCCTGGCTGCCTTGCTGTTGTCCTGCCACACAGAATCCAGATCAAATGCAAGCTCCAAACGTACTTGACAGGTCTAACATTGACCTATGACAACAACAATGATGATCACTATACTGACGATGCCAACAAGTGTGTGGTGAGCTATGTATGTGCAGCAGGTGTTGTCGTTATAGTGGTCTGTGCTAACCATCTCTACCAGAATGCTTTGGCGCAGCATGCTGATCTGGGACTGGCCAATATGTTTGAATGACACCGACTGATGCATGTGCATCTATCCTTGCCCTGCTAGGGACTCTAACTACAGGCAGGCAGCCGGCGCTGTGTCCTGCAGCGCGAGCACATACAAGGTGGTGGGCAAGCTGGGCAAGGGCATGTGAAGGACCTGTGTCATGTCTGCAAGCTCCTTCCAGTAGCCATAACTCTGCAACTTGGCCGCCCGTCTGGAGACACTTCGGATCAAGCAGGCTGCCTCCAATGCTTTGTCATGCTCACCCTGCTGGTGATGTGCCGTCATGGCAATCTCTGCTAGGTCGTCCACTTTCTGCAGAGGCACACCGCAGACCGCTTGCTTACTGGTACTTGTGCGCCTTGCACTTATAGTGTAAATGCTTGCTTGGTTGCGAGTCTGCCTCATGATCAGGGGTGCTATATAAACGCCTCATGCTTGCTGTTGGAGTAACAAGAAAGACTGCACATGAGCAGAGCCAGTGCTAAACAGAATAGCAGGCGAGGAGTCACCAAGTGAAGCCAGGTACATGCACAGTGCATGCATGAGTGCAGAGCAGTGCAAGGAGTGGTGAGGTGCAGGACAAGACCTCAGACGTCATGTTCTTGGCAAGCTCAGGGTGGCGCTGCAGCAGCTGGAAGCCCAGCAAGTGCTGCTTGGCCTTCTTGTAGTGCTTGATTGCGTCCTGCAGGCGGGCCTGTGCAGCCTCCCCTGTCAGCCTCCTTGCCTCTTCCTCACAGCTCTCAGCAGCCCCCACAAAGTCGTTCCCCCGCAGGCATGCACTCACTGCCATTCTGTGGTTGCCCAGCTCCTTGTACAGTCTAGCAGGACACAAGCCATGCATCAGCGTCATTATTTTTGACTTGTGGCTGGACAAGACTATTTGCATAGACATGGCGCTTACAATAAAGTCATGAAGACTATGTGTGCCCAACTGGAAGAGTGAATGCTCTTCTGTGCTCTCAGCCACGCCATTGACATGCTTGCATCAGCAGCTCAACTTCCGCAAGGGCAAGCACGCTGCAGCCATGCAGGCTTGCGCCCAAATGATGGCTACCCCCAACCCCCCATGTATCACCCATTCCGGTACCAGCTCTGTCACGCTGGTATTGTTTTAGCAATCACTAGTGTACAGCATCAGGCAGAAATGTTGTAAACTCTGAATGCAGGCTGGTCAGCAACCACCTGGCAGCAATGGTGACGCCCTCTGGCGAGTTGTAGAACATTCTAGCAGCGTTGCTGAACCAGGACTTGCGCTCTGCCAGGCTGACTGTGGAGGTGGTTGTGTTGGCCTGCCCAGCCGCCGTCAGCAGCTCATGCCCAATCTGCATGCACACCAGTGCATGATGACAACTGCAGAACCGCGCCTGTCTCATTGCAAGCATGCAAAAGGCCAAAAACAAGCGCAGTGTTTTGGCAACAAGGGCAGCATATTGTGACCAAGGGGCATGGTAGACAGGTGGACTGTACCCTGAAGTGCTCCTGCCTGATCTGTGCCTGGGTCAGGACGGCTTGCTTGCTCTTGACAAGCATGACACTGGCATAGGCAGTGGCCACGGTGAAGCGCACAGGGTCCTGGGCCACCTTGTAGCAGTGGGCTGCAAGCTCGTACAGCCGGCTGTCCATAAAGTTGTGCCCCCTTGCAATCCAGTCCTCACTGCTGTTCTTGCCTTGCGTCAGCACATACCTGCTATCATCAGTGTGGTCCTCCATCACAGACCTGCGCCCAAGACGTACTCTCAGGGACTGGCAAACGTGAATCCTGGAGTTGTCTTCTCCAAGCATGCCTGAGACCACTTCTAGCAGATGTGAGTCCGCCCAAAGGCGTTTTACAATCTCGGCAGCATGATCTGGACATGTTTGGCACGGCATCCTGATGTGCACACATGCATGCAGCTCATGTATACAACAGGACACAGCGCCACACATGTGTTGTATGCATGTGTGCACATATATATGCTTGCTGCATTCCAGCCTTCAATGCTTTTCCAAATCAATCCTTGACCCATGTGTTTGTGCTGGGCACATGAACGTGAGAAGAAGGGTGGCTGACCTGCTGACATACTGTGCCATGCCCAGACGACGAAGATAGTTGAAGAAGGGGGCACGCTTGGCAGTGTTGCTGTCAAAAATGACAACATTGTTCTTGGCTCTGGTAAGGGCAGTGTACAGGTGCTTGAGCTCCTCGCACAGCAGGACATCAGGGCAAGCCTCTCTAGCCAAGCGCAAAGCACCCTTGTCGCTTGGGTCCGCCTCAAGCTGCAGCCATGTTGCTTTCACTACCGGAACTCTGCTGAACAGCAAGGATTGACTTCCCAGGCCAAGTGGACTGAGACAGCATGTTCACTTTTGCCCACACCAGTCTACAATGTGGTCCTTGTCCTACACCATATGTAAGCAAATGTATGTGTTAACAACCACTGCTGGTGCTGGCTCTGTGATTGGCAACACAACACATGAGGAATCCTGAGCCATCATGCCTCAGGAATACATACCCAGGTGCAGCATACCTCAGACAAGGCAGCTACCATGGATTGCACCTTCAAGTTCACCCTACAAGACTATACCACTGCTGATGCATACTCCAGCATGAAGTAGCAGGGCATGCTGGGAAATGCCGAAAGTATGCAGCATGGTCAGGGTACCTGGGCAAGGGGGGTCCCTGCTGGCAGCTTCTTGTGGCCGTGTGTCTCCTGCACCTCCTGCAGATGGGCCACATAGTTGTTCAACGGCCGCCACTCAGCCTGGCTGCCATTGAAGAAGTCCCATAGGAATACATCGTCAAACTCCAGGCCCTTGGACTGCGCGACAGTCATCTGGAGGACGTTGCTTTCCCTGAGGTGGGGGGGCAGATCCTTCAGGCTCTCAGCGCTCCTGCCCAGGATCACTTGATGAGCACCAAACTCCACCTGTCACAACATGTCCAAGGTGGTCAAGCAAGCTGCAAGCCCTGCAGCCTGCTCACGGGAGACACACCCTTGGTGTTGCTGAATACAAAGCAGGTCTACAAGCAGGCTTGTATGAAAGATTTTGATCAGGGCAATGTTGCAAAGCCTCCTGCAGAGGGGCGCAAATGACAATATTGCAATTGTGTACAGGTCTGACTCTTTTTCACTCTGTCCCACATAAAAAGGCTTGTACAGAAAGCGAGCAGTGCATTGTTGAAGTACAGGAAAAGTGTTAGCACTGCAGGAAGGCTGTTTCAAGACAAGGACCGTAAAACCCCCCAGGATTGGCCTGAGCAGTTGTGAGCAACATGCACCTGGGACGTCTTGGGGTCAGAGCCCAGGAGCAGGAAGGTGAGGTCATCAGGGCTGAGGGAGGACAGCAGCAGTGGGGCGGGGCCCTTGAGGAACGCCTTCTCACGTGGCAGGTTGTCAATGTGCTGCACAACAGCAAGAAAAAAAACCCCACTTTCTCCACCACTGCGCTATCCCATGTATCACAAGGCAACAAACCACCACAGAGCCACATGCTGAACCTGAGCAGTCCTATTCACGCATTTCAAATAGACAAGTATCGGACATAGTGCGGTATGTCTGGGGGGCAAAAAGTGTCAATTGCATGCATCTTTTGCTGCACAGCGCAATGCTTGCAGACAGAGTGCTGGCAGAGGTAGGGTACTCACCATGGGGAAGTACTGCTTCAGGATGTCTACCACAGCTGCAGCAGCATTCAGGATGCCAGAGTGTGTTCTATAGTTGGTTGGCAGGTGCATCGGTGACTTAGGGACGCCCACCAGGGTGGCCGCAGCCACACCACCAGCATCCTGCCAACAGAAAAAGCTGTATCATGCAAGTGCATGACAGCTGCTAGCTGCACGCTTCAAGTTGCTGTCAACGGCTGATCTAGTATCTGTACCACAATGCTTGGAGGGTGCACACAACATGACATGTTTCAGATGTTGCTTTTTTTGAACTGCATGTTTTGCAGTCTGGACAAGAATGAACGCCCCTAAAATGGCAAGCTGGGCAAGATGCTGAACAGAGTGACACACTTGCAGGGGTTGCAATTGGCAGAGGTTGGTGCCATGAGCAGCAGGGTACCTTTCTCCTGTGGGACTCATGGTGGAAGAGGGTACAGATGTCAGCAAAGCGGAACACGATGCCCCGGGCAATGGTCTGGCAGGGATCCCCGCAGCAGAAGAGGCCATTTGGGTCACACATGACCCTGCACACACATACACACATACACACACACCACCATCTCCCGCATGGCCAGGCACGCTGTCACCACTTCATGCTCAGATGAAGCACATCAGTAGCGCGAAGATGCAGTAATACGGTCTTTTGCAATTGAAACCAGCACTAATCGAGGTGAATACAGAACAGGTTGAGCCAGTGGAAGGTGCACCTGAGGTCTACAAGCAGCTCAGCTTGGGTGAAATCCTGCACCTCGTCCCTGGTGATGTTGTGTATGGGCACACCCTGATACCCACTCAGCTCCAAGCTGCGGAAGATGTGGAACAACAGGTCCAGGTGGTCATACCTGCACCCACCAAACACAAAGGTGAGAGGGCATTGTGCAAAAAGCTTCTTGCTTTTGGCTTGCGCTCAAACACTCTACCTGTTGAGCCTCAGCTTCTCTTGCTCATACCGCTCAAAGACGGGGTAAACCTGCTGCCGCCTCTCTGCAGTAAAGTTGGGTGCCCTCTTGCGGCCCACCTGTCACATGTGAACAGGCTTTTCATGCTCTGAAGTGACATCTCGTATGTCGATACATGTCCATTCGGTGAAACATGCTACAAAGTAACAGCTTGTAGAGCAACTGTTTACAAGGCAGCTTCACACCACAGAAGAGACTTCCATGGTGTAGAGAATCAGTGATATACCTCCAGGTAGGCCTCCAGCGTCAACTTGCCTCCGCAACTTTCCAAGGCCTCTGAGCTGCCCTTCAGGAAAGAGCAGATCTCCTGCATTGCAAGAGGTCATCGCCTCACACCAAGTGCTGATAGACTATGCAGCATAAATTGCAGGCTCAGCACAACTGCGTATGTACCTATTGACAATGCACAAGACTGTTCACAAGGTTGGTGAGGCATACTGATCTACCACAGAGTGCCTGCCAAGCCCGTCAGCAGCATAGGTGTGGACGGTTAAACTCGACAAGAGAAAGCCAAGGCTGTTCTTGCAGTTTTAGCAGAGAAATGAGGTGCTTCCTTGTACAAAAGATGCAGTCAAATGCAGTTTACAATAGTGTCCATGTGTTTTGGAGGAGCAGATAAAGGTAAGCAACCCATGCTCAACCAGCAAGCATAGTGACCAGAACAATGTACAGCAATGCAGCCCAACCAAATGCGAACAGCATTACCTGCCACACCAATGGTGCAGTCATGCTTTGCCTTTCCTCCTTGGTGCTGATCCTTGGCCAGATGTCACTCACAAAGTAGTCATAGTCTGCCTCCTTCTTGGGTCCCAGCAGACCCTTCTTCTCCTTCAACAAGCCCCCGTCTGCAGCTAGTCTGTCACCAACTGCCAGATCATGATCATCCTCCTGCACATCCACCAATTTTGCTTGGGGGCATTGAGGGCATTGTGCTGAAGAATGCAGCGGAAGACACAGACCAGATGTGATTGCACACCTCATTATACTCCTCATCATCAGCAAATCCAGCATCCAGATCAACCAGAGACTCAATGCCGCCCATATCCTCATTGTGCGCATGCTCAGCAAATTCCAGCTCGCCACCCTCGAGCCTGCACTCAGCAGCACATGTCTGCCTGACTCACAAAGAAAATACAGCACTGATTGGACAGCTGTATGTCTTTCATTGCAACATAGCATTGGAAGAACTCCCATACATTGTGCTGTTATCACTGGAAGTAGAGGGAAGCAGGTTGCTGCAACAGGTCAATGCAGTCTTTGCTGCACCCTGTTTGTGCATGTTACTTAGCTAGTAGCCCAATGAAGCATTGCCCGCAACAGGACTGGTACATGGGAACAGCATTGGACACACATTTGGCCAAAGTCGCTGACAAAGGAAAAAGGCCAGAGTATTGCTAGGGTGGGGTCTGCATGGCTATAGCTCGACCTCAGTAATCTTGGCAGCAGCAAGGGAGGGCCCACCTAGGGAAGAAGGGGCCATCAGTGAGGGGTGTGGGGGGCAGTGTGGCGTCCACAGCCCGCAGGTACTGCTTGGTGGTCCAGAACAGAGGGAAGGCATCAGACGGGATGTCTGCCAGGGATGTGTAATCCTGGTTGGACAGATCCTCTAGGCGCTTGGACTCCTCCGGATTGCGCAGGATCGCAGCCCGCAACTTGTGGAACTGCTTTGCCACCTCAGACCTCAGCTTTGGGTTGGCTGTCAGAAAAATCTGCAAGCGCATGCTTTTGTCACTTGAATGTAGCACAGACCTTGCACAGATACCTTGGCATCATATACGTTTGCATTGCATGCAACCTTGCACCACCATCCATCCATCTGATCATACACCAGGAGTATCACCAACGTTGCATTGGTAAGCTTTGCATGCCATACTATGAGCTGGTGCCGTACTATGAGCTGCCATGTCTCTCATACCAGCAAGCAGCACATAGTACAAAGCAGGAGGTCATGATTCAAAATTGGAGGGCTGTGGGGCTGGTGACTGACCTGGTGGAAGGATTCAGCTGAGTGGTGGCGGAAGGTGAGCCAGCGAGCCCACATCCTGAAGACTGCACATGTGGTCTTGCCTGTGCCGCTCCTGCCCACCAGAACAATCGAGCAAGGGGGGTCCGGGTCGTTCTCAATAATAGCTTGCTCAGAGGGTGACACACGGAAGGGGAAGTCTACCTCCACTTCACCCATATCCTGCAGCTTACAGATGCAGCGGTCAGCATGCACTCAGGCATGGACATATCAGCAGCCACCTACAAATGCAACACAAGTGGCCCTGAGCTAGTATACTGACACTGACACCATTTTCAGCTGCAAGCTGCACGACTTGCCAGTGTGCACAGGACAGCTAGCAAGCTCAACCCTTTGTGCCATGAGGACAGCTCAACAAAACGTGGTGATCTTCAGCACCAGAAGCCGTAGCTCTCTGTGTTCCTATGCCTGCCAGGTTCAAGCTGTGAGTATTGCAAGTGGATGCTACGCCAGTTTAAACGACAGAAGCAGCACGGTGTGCAACAAAGCACAGATGTGCGAGGTATCATGCAGAAGCCTGACCCTCAGGACAGTCTTGACCAAGTCTTTGCTGAGGTTGTAAAACTTAAGCAAGGTGTAGGTGTCCTGTGATGAGCTGGCAGCAGGGAAATGCTCTCGCAACTCTACATCCACAAACGGCCGGCCTCTAGGCACGTCATCATCTGCAGCAGTCAAGCAACCCATTTCAAGCTTGCAAAGTTAACAGCTTTGTTTTGCAGCTGTGAGCTGGGGTCAGATCCTAGTTGACGCTGAGCACATCAGCAAGTGCTGAGGCAGGTTGCTGCACTCAGGCAAGACACAGGCAGTGTGCAGTACACAGAGATCACATGCTCCCCTTGTAGACAGAAGACTGAATTCTTTTGCGTCCCAATGTATGAACAGCAGCATACCTCCGTCCTCTTCCAGAGCTCTGTACAGCTTGGGCAGGCGGGCTTTCAGATCACTCTTGGGTGCCTCAGACCTCACAGGCCGCAACTTCATGTTGTCTCTTGCCTGGATGCTCTTGCTGTGGCTTTTAGGGATGTTGTTCAGCTCACGCTCATACTTGTCATGATCCAGTGTGATAACCTGCAGGGTACATGCATTCAGGACAACCCTCTGCTGACATAATGCAATGCAGCACCAACACTTTTCAGGTCATGAAGAGCTAGGCCTGTACAGTGGCAACTTGTATCTGTCCAGAGTAACATGCCCTTTATCGACGCCCACTCACAGATGGCCACAGGGCCAAGGCGCCTGCATCACAAGCATGAACTTCCACTTCCATGTTTCCTGCATGCATGTGCGACGACATTGAGGTGCCAGGGTTAATCAGCAGGCAGGCAATTAAGAGGCATACCCAGAGCCTGATCATATCTTTCCAGATGCGTGCTGTCTGGCTGTAATCCACAGCTACCTCAAACACAATGCGGCCCCCCTTGGTCAGCAGTGTGCGGTACACCTCCAGGTCCCTGCAGGGTTGCACAGATGGAGCACAATCAAACCATGCAGGCCTGTGATTGCTGAATACTAATAGTTGTAAATGGTGACAGTCAGGCGCATGGCTTACAGTATTACCACTCTCAGGGAGACAAGACATGGGCTACCTGATGTGCGCAAGTCGCTGTTGTGTGCCATTATCCTGTTCCCACTGCCCCTCACCAATGCGCTGCAGCCTCTTGATGACCATCAGCCTGCACGAGCATGTACAAACCACTAGCAAGCTTGGCATACAACTTCCTGAAAACATGGGGCAGCTGACAAGTACTTTGCTGCAGGCATAAATGGTTGCTCTCGCTAGCTTGTGCTTCAGCTTGGGAGCAGATCGTTGCTGAAAAACCTGCCATCATTGGAGGACACCTTCACTTGTGTGTATGCCATGGGCATGAAGGCAGATCTGACCTGAATGGACGGTCCATCCTGGCCCACTCCTGGCGGGCATCCTTGTTGATGATAAACTCCCAGGGTAGTCCAACCAAGCTGTCTACAAGCTGGTCCTCTGTCAAGGGAGCCACCACTTCCTCTGGAGCAGCCACGCCGGGTGAAAGGCCATGCACTGCATCCTTACTAGGTAGCTCAGCTGGCAGCTGACCCATCAGGTCTGACCTGGCACCTTCAAACTCCGCCACTGCCCTTGACTGCAGACAGGACATGCTAATACAATACAATACTGATGTGCATGCTTTGCAGCTCAGAATGAGCTAGGGTGTGTGCAGACTTTGTTGCCTTTTCCAAGAAAGTGCAGCTGCGTTGAACAGCAGTGGGGTTCAGACATAGTACTGTCTGCATCAAACTGCAGAAATGCCTCCATGCACATACGATGTTGCCTGAGATTGCATCTGAAGGAGTGCAAAGAAACCAGGGCAGGTTTGCATTTAGGTCATGAATCACCTTCTCAGGGGAGGGCAGCTCAGTCTGACTGGCTTTGGCAGCTGCAGCAGCTGCGACCTCAGCTTCCTCAGCGGCCTTCAGTACTGCTGGCATGTCTTCCATCAGCTGCTTGATGCGCCGCTGCCTCCTGTCCATAGGCTCATCAGGCTTGGTCAGTAGCAACCCATTGGTTCCCCCTGCCTCTTCTGCAACACAGCTTTACTTGATGCTCTGCTGAGAAGCAACAAGCTTTGCACCAGGTATTGCGCACAATTGTCAGAGACACAATTGACTGAATACACTGGAACACCTTACAACAATGAAACATCAGCCTAACGCATGCCAGCTCAGGGAATCACGGGCAGTGAGCTTGCAGTTGAAGTAATGGCTTCGCATAGAAAAGAGAAGAAGGCGCGAAAGGCTCTTTCAGCCTAGCTGATAGAGGGATACATGCAGTTGAACCTGATCTTGCAGATATTGGATGTTGCACTGAAGTGATAGAGCAGTACCGTCAGAGAGGGAATGGTCAGAATCTTCACCGCCATCCTGCTCCCTATCAGCAGCGTTTCCCTTCTGCGTTGCATTCTTCACCTCCTGCTCGACTGCCTGAAGGCATGCGGCCGATCATACAGCTAACCATCTGTGATGATACACAGCTTGGCATGCAAGTTGAGACACTGCAAGACACATGCCGCACCTGCTGATAGACGTGCTTGATACGCTGCTGGATCTGCAACTTGATGTCACGTGTCTTCATTCAGGTATGGCAAGGGACAGCTGTTGCATGCACTTTCACTGATATGCAGTGATGCCTGACAGTGCAAACATGTGCAAGCATGTGCAAGCAAGGCTGCCATACACATGGACCGCATGCTGTCAAGGTATCAGCTATGGTCAAACACATACCTCGTACCATTCTCTCAGCTTCTTCTTGATGGTGTCAATGGGTTTGTGACCCTTGTGGTTCACCTCCTGCAGCAAAAGTGCTTGGCAGCTTTGTACTTGCCGTGTGAGGCTGAGGGCATGCTTTGCTCCTGCTCAATTTTGATCTACACAGGTTTCAGCAACGATGCAATGTACATGTTCAGGTGCTGCTCCTGCCGCACAGCTTTTTTCAGCTGACATGGCAGCAGCGGAAACAGCAGCAGCAGCAGCATTGAATTGCTCATTTGAGCCTCTGCAGACCAAGAACAGCATTTCACAATGTCTGCAAGAGGGACAGGCCTACCCTTGCCAGTGTTGGGGCAGAGGCAAGCAGCATGAGCGCCATCTGGTGCCGTATCTCCTTGTCCTGCGACAGTCAGCGCTCAGCAGTATGAAAATTTGTGCAAGGACAAATAATGCAGACATTTCATATTGCGCCCATACTTACACTGCTAATGTGCTTTGTGAGGAAATAGCAGCGCCTCAAATTGGGAAAGCAAACAATGCAAACATATGTGAGGTGCAGGCAAGTGAAGCTTGTACCTTGAGTCTCACAGCCAGGTGCAGTGGTGTATTGAGGGTTGCGTCAAAAACATTGAGTTGTACACCAAAGTCTATCAGCTTCTGAGCCACATCCAGCCGACCGGCCTCCACGGCCTGCAGACAGTGGCATCCACCAGCAAATCACCTGATCACTTATTGATGGCTTCAGATGTGCTTACTGGCACTTTCTTGTTCCAAGCAGTCCTGATCTTTACACAGCGGGTGCAATGCAAAAAAGCAAACAGGATTTTGAAATGGCAAACCAAAATCACCATGCAGCAACAGGACATGCATTAGCACAGGATGAATTTGACGGGTCAAGACTTGTGTGACTGAACCTTGTGAATGAGGGTGGACTTGAGGTCAGGGTGGCGAGCATTGAGGCTGCCAGCAAGTTTCATGAGGGTGACCAGCAGGTCAAGGGGCGCCTCCGCCACAATGCCATGCAGATGGCATCCTGAACAGCTGAGCTTCAGCTCACCCACCAGCAGGCTGCAACAGGCCTAAGCTCTTGGCATTGATGGTCTGCTGGACCAGATCCCTCTGCGCTTTTTTGTCCTGCATGATTTACCCAGGCCTTTGAGGTGTGGCAGAACAACTCACAATGTTTTTGCCTTGCAAATTCTATTTGAGCAAGGTCATGTCAAAAGCAAGTTGGCGATGACGGTTCCTTGGCAGAGGATCCAGTGCCTCGTATCCTGTTGCACCACTGTAGAAGCTGCAGCTGACGCTTGGCCCACAATAAAAGGACTGAGCTAAACACAGCTACCAGAGCAAGGGTAGAACAACCTTGGCAAACTTGAGGATCGTGACATCTTTGTGCTCCATTATCCAGTCCAGAATCTGCTGTTGGTCTTCTAGGAGCATGCTTGGGTGAGCCGCTTTTGCAGTGTGGACCTTGGTCCATGACACCAGAAGATTGCTTAGCATCTGTCGAGCTGCTTCCTGACTGACAGCAGGACGCTGATTTGAAGTCACAGCCTGAGCATTTGCTGTTCCTGTCTGTGACTCATCACTTGGCGTCTCCTGTGCAGATCAAACAAGTTCACTCATTTCTGCCGCAGTCTTCTGCATATCAGTCAGCACAGCCGACTTGCAGTGGCGCCGATCTTTGCCAGTCAACACTCTTGGCACATGTCCAATAAATCACGAGTAATGCCTCTACAGTGAGAACAAGTTCATCAGAACCCAAGCTGCACTCTAGCCATAACCCCAAAAAGCGTCCAAGAAAGTGGATCAGATGGTTTGCACCACAGCTTGTCACCATGACAAATGCTGACAACCTCAAATCAAAATGCTCAGAAACAACAGACGCTACCACGTTTGCAGGGAAGGACATACCTCAGATGCTTGCAAAAGCAACAGCAGTGTCGAATTGCTCCTGTCAGGGTCATGCTCAGCAGGCAAGCACTCTGTGGCATCAGCACCCTTGTCCAGAAAGTAAGAAGCAATGTTAGACAGCCCTCTGGAAGTTGCCTGATGTAAAAGCGTTGGTCCAAGCTCCGCAAGGTGCTGCAGAGAAGGCACAACAAGCACTTGCTGACTGATCACGGCACATATAAGCTCATACTGTAGCTGCAGTCACTTCTGTCGTTGACATTGCTCTCAGGTTGCTGTAAGGCCTTTGAATTATGGATGTTCGTGACTGTGTCTGTACTATACTCTTACCATTGCTATATGTCTGTCTCTACTCATTCTGATGATGATATTGTTACTTCTGAGAGTTGCAACTTGCATTAGTGCCGCTGAAAAAGAGCAGTGTATACCACTAGCACAAGTACTGCTGTCAGGCTGGAGCGTCAAATGTAATCTTTCTCAGCAGCATTTGCATCAACTGTCTATTTTGCCTTCACTATCATGATAGTGAAGTGCCAGCTGCATAAACGCAATGCATATCAGCGCAACAAAGCAAGCAAATCAGACAAGAAAGCTTGTTGACCTGGTCAGAGGCTTCAAGGTGGAGCTTGAAGGAAAGCTTTGCCTGTGCTAGCCCCGCTGCAGGGTTGGCCACCTTCCACACCATCTGCTTTAGCAGCTTCAGCCCAGCCTTCTCCAGGGCACGATCACCTGCATCATCACCACAGTATCAGTAGCAAACTTAGCCCGCCGTTGACACAGTACCACCAGAGCCTGCCATGCAAATATACCAAACCTCAGCTGCTGCGCTAGCAGCAGGCACACCCACCCCTGTCGCGCCTTCACATGGATACATGCATATTGCTTGCTAATGACCCTCATGCCGGCATGCAGCAGAAGATTCCGCTTGCCAAGATCCGTCTGAAGGTTGGTGAGAGTAAAAGCAGCTGTATAATGAGGGTCTGCTCACCTGCTGGTATGGCATGCATGACTGCGGTCAAAGGAGGCAGGCTCTCCCGGCCATCAGCTGTGGTGCAGGTGTACAAGGGATCAGCCCCAGCCTCCAGCAGGAGCAGGGCCATCTCAAACTGCTGGTACTGTACAGCCCTGCATGCACGCACACTCACCAGCTTGAGCACATGTAGGTGAATGCGTGGCCTTGCAAACGTCGTTGGCATGGTCAGCACGGACCAATGTACTGAGTGTCTTGGTGGGGACAAAGGTGGTACTTCTGTGTTGGTCTTTCAGCTTGGAAGCACTGATTGTGACTCTCAATACGATCCATGTTCAAGGCTGTTACTGGCCAACAAACCCAGGCTAATCACCCAGGCAGCCTTCTCACCGCAGCAGTGGTGTCACACCATTACAGTCTGCCTGCAAGCTGGCTCTTTGCGGTGTTGAACTCTGAGCAAAAGATTCTGTGAAGCGCCTCACAAAGTTGAGGTTCCCCAGGTCGATGGCCTTGTGCAGGGGGGTGGTCTCGTCGTCACGCCTATGACAGGTCTTGAAGGGATCAGCGCCATGCAGCATCAAAGCCTCTGCAGCCTCCTGTTCACCAAGCTCAACAGCCCTGCAGTCATGTTGGGTAGCTTGGGTATTAGAGCCTTTCGCAGCAAAGCCAACCATCTCGCAAGTTAGCCTTTCCATGTGCAGCACGCTATCTGCAGCGCTATGGCATGCAGCAATGCGGCAGATTGCATGGACAATACAAAATGTACTACAAACTGTATTAATAGCAGCATAAGAGACAAGGAAGCTGTTGGCAAATACAGATGCAGAGAACGCATACATGGGTGGCAGGTAGGAAGCAGTCAGTGCTGTAGCTCACATGCTCAAGTGAAGTCGGCGGGACAGGCAGAAAACAGACCTGAACAATGCAGTAGGTGGATTGGCGGCTCCAATCTGGCTGTTGACCCACTCAACCTTCTTTCTAGCAGCCACATTAGCAACTCTTTGAGAGACCTCAGCTTCAGACATTCTCTGATTTCTCTTCAGCATCGGGTCCTTGCTTGCGTCATGGTGGAAGCTTTTTTCAGCAGAGGTGATCATATCTAGAAGCCAGGCAGGCTTTCTGAGCTCCACAGCATACATGTGTGGGTACATCGGGCATAGTGACGCTCCTTTGGATGACTTGCTGCTAGCTGCTGAAGAGGGCCTGGAGCTGGCTGGGGCTGAAGCATCTGGTGCTGCAGCTTCTTGGGGGAGCTTCATCTGCTGCTTCTGGTCCATGCGACTCCAAGCAATGAGCTGCACAACAGCAACAGAACTGAGGGCGAGTGAGGTACCAATGTGTGCACACTACAGCGCCTCACTGCAGCACCTCACTGCAGCGTCTCAAGAGCATGGGCGCAAGCTTGTGACATCGCTCATTCCCAGTGAGGGCAAGCTTGGAAAGCAGGAGGCTGAGTTGTTGAAAAGCTGACCCTCTGTACTGCAAGTGTCAGGCCCTGGGTGTTCCTAATCAAGTGACAACAGCACCAATGCCAGCATCCCGGCAGCTTTGTAACCAAACAAATCAGACAGCCTCACTGTCACCACAATGATTTTGGTAATCTCACAGGCATGACTTTGTAGCAGCGTTTGAAGCTGCGGTGGGTTGCATTGAAATGAGGGTTGGCGCTTGCTGAAGTAACATCTGTCAGGTGTGCAAAAGCGGTTCAACATCTATGCAAAAGTCAGATACTGCAGGTACTTACAATCTTGACAACCTCCTCGTCCTGCCCAGACTGCAGAGCATAGCCCAGGGCAGACTTGCCCTTATCCTGTTCATCAATGCCGTGGGGTTGGCGCTGCTGCTGGCATGGCAGCAGAAGGTATTTGATGAGCTGCAGCGACTGCCGACCCTGCACTGCTAGGCACAATGGCGGCCTGCACTCATCACCACCGCATGTCCTTATCAGCTGGATAAAGCAGAGATCACATAAACGTGGAATCGACGGGACATAATGCTGGGTGTCTTGTAAGAAAAAGTAACCGACACACACACACAATTACTGATCATGTCCTCATGCAGCTATTGTAAATGTCTTTCCTCGAAAGGGCTGCATGACCCTGCAACAGGGCTGGCGCAGAAAGCACATTGTAGCATGTGGCAGGGTCCTGAGGTCAAGACAACCTACCGGCATGTCCTGAGAAGCTCAGGGTTAGTGTCTACCAGCAGCTGGACTATGGCCATGTGGCCCTGACGGATGCTTTGCTCCAGCAGCTGTGTCTGGCCTGGCTGCAGTTGCCGCCATATGTCCAATTGTTGCCATTCAATGAGCCTGCAAGGCACAAGCAACATAGAACGACAGTTCTCCAGATGCGCTGAGCAGTGTACTGAAACTACAAACATAGTACCTACTGCAATAGCACTGCAAAGTCACCCTGTAGTGAAGGGCTGCAAAGCACACAAACACATGTGAAGCAGTCAATCCAGACAAGAGTGTTTGTGCACATTGCCATGAAACGACCTAGCACTGGTATGGAAATGTGCACAAATGAACACAGTCATGACTACAATGCAAATGTCAGATAGATTTGACATGGCACAACAGGTACACTGCACCTGAAGACACCAGCCAGCAGAGGGATGGCGTTGTGTTTGCCAGCATTGGCAGCAGTGAGGAGGGCAGTGCTCAAGCCTTTGTTGTAGGCAGTACACAGTGGGCTACAGGCACGCACAGCCTCCAGGTTGTCCAGATGCTTCAGCACTGGCAGCCAATCATTCAATTGTCTCTTGGCCTCATCTTCAGAGGTCGCATCTGACAGCTTTTCGGGCATGCGGTCCAGGACCCTAGTGGCAATTCTGTGGTGTTCGATCCGTGCCTCTCTGCAGCACAGAGACAATGGATAGCACTTGTAGCTGATTGTCCAGCAGTAAAACACTAGTACCTCTACAGGCAAAGTTGAAGCCGCCTCAATCAAGATCCATATGTGTCAAACAGGAGACAGTGCACACAAGACAACTGGTCCTGTCTTGTACAACTTGGGCAGCTGTGAAAGCAATCTGCGGCTCCTGACTGTGTGTATATAAGACTGAACCCAGCCATTGCATGACAGCAAGACTTCCAAGGCTTAGATCTGAACCCCAATCTACACTGGTGACTGTGCCATGAAAAGCTGGTTGCTCACTGTCTTTTCAGCTGTCTCTGCTCTGCATCCCTCCTTGCCTTCTCTGCTTCAGCAAACTCAACACTGCAGGACACAACTTGCAGCCTTTGTGCAAGGCCAGCAAAACTGTTACTAGTCAGTCCATGGCATTGTGCATTCAGTCTGTTGAAACAGAAACATGCTGCATGCCAGTTGTATGTTGCATGCTGCACATTCACTCCGGGGCTGCCTAACTCGTCATGTGCCGATGATAGTCAAGTAAGATACCAGTTGATGTTCCTGTCCACTGCCCTATAGCGTTCTATAATCATTGCATTCTGCAAGGTGAAAGGACAGCTTGACTCCAAATGGCAGACAATCATCCCACATTCAGGCCACCAGCAAGCATGCAGTACGTTGTCCAGCAGCAGTGTATACCTTCTCAGGGTCAGCTGCTCCCAATATGGCTGGAAGAGCTTGGTGACATCAGCAGGGAGGCGAAGCGCTGGGTCACTCGCCAGGTGCGAGAGATATTGGAGGGGCGTGGGCTCTGTCTGCCAAATGGCAGCAACAGAAACAGGTGCTAACTGAAGTACAATCTCAGGGGATCTCCCAAAATACATGGCAACATTGACAGGAGGTTGACAGTTGTAAACAGCTGAGTAGCTGCAGCCAAGATACACAGGTTGTTGTTAGAGATCCATGTGCGCACTGCACATGCAGATTTGGTTGTGTCCAGGTCTGGCAATGCACAGCAGCGGTCAGCAGCAGGGGTCAGTTGGCCACAAGACATCAACACAGGCAATGTCTGCTTTAACAGACATAGATGAGGAGCACCACAAGCAAACGTGCAAGAGTCATATCGATCTACTGACACTTGGTCTGTCTGTTACAGAGAACACTTTGCTCAGCATACTTGTGGGGACTAAGGATGTTGAGACAAGAGCAGAGACTAGGCGCTTGGTGTCCTGACCTGACAGTCAGTGCTCCAGGGTTCTGCGCAACTATCATGCTGATGACCTCTCTGCTCTCCTGGCTCTGCGCGTATCGCGCAACTTCATGCAGAAGGGTGGTCGGGTGTGTAATTCCCCAGCTGGCAGCAGCTGCATATGTCATCTGCAACTGAGTCCAGCAGCCATGAGCCTTTTCCCGCCAGAAGCCGCCTGGGGTGACCACAGCCTGCACAGGCAGTGCTGTATTCTGTGAGAACAACAACAGTGCAGCATGCAGTTGCTGCAATTTGATTAGCATCATTTCACAAACAATGATTTTTGTGTTGCAGCAGATGCTTGATACCTTGTCTTGTTGTTGTGCCCTCACAATAGCTGGCATTCAGGAGTAACTTGCTTGCAAATGTGATTACTGCCAGGTGGTGCAGCCGTTGTTCAATACAACGGCTGAAAGGCAGGTGCAAGCACTTATAGAAGCATGTTGTTGAACTATTATTGCAAGACAGCTGTACCTTGAGGAGCAGAGGCTCTGGCCCCGGGAGTCGTGGCCCAAGCGCACAGTACCACACAAGCTCAGCTATGGTTTCCTGCAGGTCCGGTACCATTCACATGTGTCATGGGCACATGGTCACTGAAGGTGCCTGCCTTCTACACTGTACTGATGCTACAATGGTGCTTGAAATCACAGCTGAGGCATGCAGACGTGTAGACACAGCTGGACTGACATGTGCAGACATAATCAAATGCAGTGTACAGCAGCAGATGGCTCTCGACTGCAATAAATGGACTGCCTCAACCTCTTTTGCAACACTCCGGCATCAGAGTAACTGCACTGATCAGCTTGTTGCCTTTGTGAAGAGGTGTTTGCCGGCATGATTTCATTATTGAGACGTTGATGAGGGTGCCGTTTGTGCCAACCACAGGTCACCTTGCTGTATGCTGGACACAACCGGCGCAGCTCCTGCTGCATTGTGTGGACATGTGCCTGACGCTGGCAGCATTGCTTCACTTGCCTTACCAGTTGTGCAGCATCAATGCCATTGACGTTCTGCCTGCTTACCCTAGGAGTGACCGGCATCTGCAGTATTTGAGCACGGCACAGCAAGCTTGTAAAAAATGTCGAAAGAAGTCAAGCGCTTAGGTGAGCCCCATGTAGCATGACTCAGGACAGGTCATGCGGTTTTCGTGCATACCGGATGCATCTGACCAGCAGGCACTCTGGCCATGTGACTTGGCTGGCCGTATAAAGGATTAGTGGCAGCCTGCCGATGGTCTTGACCCTGCAGCAACGGTGGACTGTTCCCTCGATCAGCGTAGTAAACGATTGCCAGCGCGGTTGCGCCCGAAACATTCAAAACAAATTGCAAACCACTCTGCTACAAGTAGGGTGCCGCTGCTGCTGCAACGCAAGATGTTGTACCACGAAGGCTTGGAAGTTAAATTTCGACATCGGTCAGTTTGAGCTCTTCGTACACGGCCGCGTGTGCGCATGAAGTGCTGCGACAGGCTGCAGCCAAATATCAGAACAGGACCTTGTTCTCGTGCAAGAAAGTGCAGGCTCGCGGCTGACAGGCAACACAGATAAGCCTTGGATACTCAGCTCAAGCGACCGGTTGCGACCCGTCACAGCCGGGTCATGTCGAAGGAACCACACAGTGTACGTCTCTGGCCTGTCACGGCGGGACTCAACCTGCGCAAATCCAAGCGAATTGGCCGTGTTCTACACGGGTTTCGGAGCTTGCGCGGAATCGAATTCTGAATCAGCTTGATTGATCTTCCCCCACTTCAGGTCTGACGGACAACTCCTCGTGAAGGCACCTTATTCTGCAGTATTGATTAACATGCAACAGCAGCTGTAGCCGTCCCAAACATGCATTGACGTACTGAAATATTGTCAAGTCTTGGCCTCTACTGGCATGCTTAAGCTTGTTGTTAGAGATGGGGTAGACATTAAATTTTCTTCCTGTCGCAGTATTAGCTTAAACTTTAAGTTGCCCCTTGTTGGCATGCGCAGGATACAGGAGTTTTTTGGGACCAGCAACTTCAAGACTTCTTGAATCAAGACGATCTTTCTCGCCTCCATGCACTTCTCATCATTTAAGACAATCTTACTTGAATGACCCCGTATGATCAAGTGACGTACTGTTATTTGATCACTACAAGCATAGACCTGGCCAGAAAGGTCAATGCACAGGCTGCTAATCAAATGTCACGAAAAGGGTAAGCCGATCGGCTTCCTGATCATGAAAATGAGGTCACTGAGGAAGGTGATGGGCTGCAAGCTTCGAGGGCCGCGAGCAATGCTTTGGAGAGCCGCGAAAACCTTTCAACTTTACAACAAGCGTGGCATCGCGTTGAGCGAGCTGCTTGCAGACTGCCAACAGGCAAACCATTAGGCTGATCAGTGCACAGATCAGCGAGGGTAACGCGGCGCCTGCTGCAGATCTCCATACCTCTTGCTATGTATGTATGCACGTATGCTGGAGTCTGACACGGCTCTGGCAGCAAGGGAACCGGTCACGCTGCTGCCGTAGGGTCTGTTGCCGCCCATACCTCGAGCAGAATTTGCAAATCCTCCTTTGGTATAATAACCTCTTCTTCAAAAGAGGAGCACCTGCCTACCAGTTGCCAAACACCACTATTGGCCCACCACCTCCTGCCTATCATCACTGCTTTGCCCACCAGTTGCCTACTTGGCCACCTGTTCTGCCCACTGTGGGATGCAAAGCTGGCCCCGGTCCTCGTCCGGCATCCTGGAAACGTCTGAGGGGGTCCTCGGCTAAGAGGCCAGCACAATCAAATATACCTTTTGTACTTCACATTCTCTTTTCCTCTCAGGATCATAAGACCAGCACCTCTGCCAACAGAATGATAGCCTCTGATGAGACTGCTAGACCAGCAACTGGTACAGTAAAGTTCAAGCACTAGCATGTCGGTTTGAGGTACATAGTATTACTTACTTGCTCAGCAGTCAAGGCTCTCAAGATGCCATAGACAGTTAAACAATGACCAACCTGCAAGGCTACCACTACAAACTTCATCCCCAATGTTGCTAGCAGCGCTGTTACGTTGTCAGCAATTCCAATGCGCAATAAATAATAATTATACCAATAATTGATTACACTTTCCAGCACATTGTCAAGTGCTAGATGTGTCTGGCACAAGTCATGTCTTGCCAGGCTGGCTTGTTTTGAGCGTCGCGGTAAGGGCATCTACTGTTTAACTGTTGAAAGTCAGACAGGGCAATGTCATTCCAGATCTTTCTAGGTCGACCTGGTGGGTGTGAACCTTTGACTTGACCAAACAACATGACCTTAGGCAATCTACTGTCTAGCATCCTGCAAACATGTCCATACCACCTAGGCCTCTAGATCTTGCTCCTAAGCTGGGAGTCCATGGAGCATGTTTGACACATTGACAAAATGGCTGCGTTTGAGATGTGGTCCTTCAAAGATATGCCACAAATGTGCCTCAGACAGCTCATCAAAAAGACAGACAAAGCTGCACAGTGCTTGTTGAGTAGGCTCCATGTCTCTGCCCCATACAACAGAACTGAAATGACAGTAGACTGGAAAAACTGAAGTTTGGTGTAATGTTAGAAGCCCTTGTAGACCAGACTTTGGCCTTGCGCAAACAAACAAAAGCAACATTAGCAGCAGCGATATGGTGTCGCACTTCAGCATCAATTGCAGCGTCAGCAGTGAAGATGCTGCCTAAGAACTTGAACGACGAAACCACTTCTAGCTTGTCACCTCGTACTACGGTATACAGATGTTTGCATTGGCAGCTTGATGTTCAGCATCATGGCCCACAACCAGCACCTTTGTCTTTTGGGTGCTAATGGTCAAGCCCTACTGTGAAAAAGTGGTGTTAATGTGAGTGACAGCTGTGCGCAGATTGGCAATGCCATCACGGACCAGTGAGATGTCATCAGCATACAACAAGGTCCACAACAACTCCTCTTCAGAGGGGTTCCGACCATGCATGATCTGTCCATCCAACTTGTAGCTGATGGTGATCCCAAGTTAGAATTGTGGCACCAACTGCCGCACTACGGTGTCTAGGGCGCAATAAAGATTGCCAAAGATTTCCTTGCATTCACTGGTCAATGCTGCAACAACAGTTGTTGCAGTAGAATTGTTACTACTTCAAAGCTCTGGTGCGCATACTTCAGCTTCGCCATTGATTCAATGTCTGATTGAATGTCTTGAAACATAGATATTTGAACACATACACATCTTGACTGATACCAGTTCTACAATGCCTATGCTGCTCCGCTTTGCAAGGAAATGACAGACAATGTCAGATGCCAGCTGCTGCGCGTGGCATTGCAGATCAGTACTGGTAGCAAAAGCTCTAGTACTGTTGCAAACTCCGAAATCTTTGAATGGATTTCTTATGAGTTGGGCCAGTGTAAATGATTTGTTGAGCCATTCAGATCAAGACTGCAAGTTGCCAGGCTGATTTGCCTGAGCGGCTGCTGGCACAACCGCTGGTGCTGCGCTGGGAGCAGTACTGGGCACCGTGTTGGGAGCAGGCTGCCCTACACCACTGGAGGGACCTAATCCAGGTGTAGGTTGACCAGCTTGATGCAGCTGGAGTGCTTGCTTCTGCACCTGCATCTGCTGCTCTTGGAGGCATACCCTTGTCTGCAGCATCTGGTGCCGCTGAGCCTGTAAGCAGGACAGGCTGGTGCTGCAGGTTTTGGATCCAAGATGGCTGGCACATGTTATGAAGCAGTGGTGGGCAAAAACACACAGCATGAAGCATCAAGGCAGACACGCTATACAAGCTCATCTGCAATATTATCTTTGTTGTGCTCATGCTCTTATCTACTCATGCCTTTTCTACTGTTGCTGTCTGCCCAGTTGACTGATGTCCTCGTAAGTGCACTTCCAACTCAGCTATTGCTATTTGCTCAGTCTGACTGATGTCCGCATAAGAGTACAATTTCAACTCAGCATTGGGCAAAGCATGACCATAAGCTCTAAGCAGGTCTCAGGACAAAGTTGCAGGATCACTTTCATTCTGCTTGTAAGCATGCAAACAGCCCAAAAGCAGCCCTCGCAAGAAGCAGGGCACAAGTGAGTAATATCTATAATGGCAAGATTGTTGCACTGTGCAATATCAATGCGATAAGCATGATGCAGCGCCTAAAGGACAGCAGGCACACACCTCCATGATGCTTCTCTCCTTCTCCAGAGCATCCTCCAGCTGGGTCATAGAGTTGAGCTTGAGCTGCACCTTCTGTATCTGGGCATCCACAGCCACCTGGACTTGGCGCTGCACCTCCCGCTCCTCTGCATCTGCCAGCATTTTGGCCTTCACAGCCGCTGCCCCCAGAGCTGTTGCTGCGGCCACCCTCATTCTGCTGCTGCTCACAGGAGCTTCTGCACCGGAACAGCATGTGCCACAGGCTTCACACAACATGACTGACTTTGCAAAGGGTAAATGTAGCGCCATGAGCCAGCATTCAAAGCATCATTGAGGACTGTTCTGGGAAGAAGCAGTAAAGAACAGGGAAACGTGTGAAAGCAATCAGTTAGAAGGTGTGATTACTGCATGTGTCATGCTTGGCAGATGATGCTAATCAGCTGCTCATACAGCAGGCAGAGTGCAAGTAGCCATGTCAACTGAGCGCCCAGTCTGGGATGTAGACATGTGCCATGTTGTCAGAATTGACACGGCAACTTTTTGACACACCAGGCCATTCCTGGCCATGTCTGCCCTGAGGAAACTCAGTAGCAGGCAGTTGTTGATGAGCAAGACCATTTGTTGGACTGCCCTCTTTTCACACCCATTGGGAAACAACACCCCTATCTGTTTGGACAGAACCAAGGTAGCATCTGCGTCACATTGAGGCGCAATGCTGACCAAAGGGCTTGTATTGCTTGCTTCATTTGCTGTGCATTCAGAATGCTACTGGCTAGGCACTTCTGGCTCCTACCCTGAACTGTGACACTGATGGATATAACACAAGATCAACAGCCTGGAACATCCAATGGCTCAACATGAGAAGGACGGCATATGTATATACTTGAGTGTTGTGTGTGCACACCTGGGGCTGCGCTGCAATCAGCAGGGCCTTGGCCATTCTGGGCTGCATCCAGGTGCAAGGCAGCAGCTTCTGCAGCAACAGCCGGGTCTTCCTCGGCTAGCACTTCCAGCGCCCGCTGGGCCGATGCTGCAGCCACCTTAGGTCCCACCATGGCAGCCAAGAATGCCACCTGTGCCGGGGCAAAGGGGCAAAAGGGTTATCTTTTCAAAGGGAAGAAAGGGTTTTCTTTTCAAAGGGGCAAAAAGGTGATCTTTCCAAAGGGAAGAAAGGGTAGTATCCCTCTATCAAAGAGGGTGAAAGAAAAAAGATTTTCGGAAAAAAACCCAAAAAAAAAAAATAGGTTTCTATACTTGTTTATCAGGCATACTTTGTATACGTAAAACAAAGAAAATTGAAAGAAAAAAGATTTTCTAAAAAAAGCCATTATCTTTTGTTACCAACAACTGTTACAAGAGCTGACATTGCCTTGTGCTACAGTGCTCACATGCACAACACAGGAGTCTCTTTGGGCTGTGGTTCAGCGCCGCCTGCTTATATATGCAGGAGGAGAGGCACACTCTCAAGGCATGCAGTATGATATGCAGTGACCTGTAGGTGCATTAATACTTGCACAGCCAAGGTAAGACAGGAGACTACAGGAGTCAGAAGTCCACAGCTGTAGCCCTGACGCCTGGCATGATGAGTGAGGGGAGCACCACCTGTGACAAGATGGGGTTGCCTGTGTCTGCAAAGGGGATGATATCATTGGCTGCAGTCCCCTCCTGGCCGCCCCCAGGCTGCTGGCTGGGCCCTTGGACCCCCTGTGACTTCCTCCCTCGGTCTTCAAGCTCGTCCAGGAATTCGTCCTCAATGGGTAGCTGCAAGAAGTGCAGGATGCACTGCACCTGGGATTTGGTGCCCACATGGTCTGCAATGTCACCCCACCGGTCCTTGTGCAATTCCAGGCCCTCCAGCAGCAGCAGCGTCTCCTGGTCTGACCAGTCCTGAGGCTGGGTCTGCATCACAACGCAGGCTATGTTGGACAACATGCATGCAAAGCCTGCATCAACACAGGATTCTTTCAGCATGTACCTGGAAAAGAAGTTGCTGAGAAAGAAGTTGCTGATAGCCTGACATGGCGTGGGCACCTCATGTGTCCAGCATCATGGTGCAAGAAATGCAACCTGCACTTGTGCGAGATTGGAAAGAGCTGGCGATGAAGCCTTTGCGCATGCTTATGTCGCGTTTGTAAAGGTGTGGGCTGACCTGGAAGTCTGCTGAGTCAATCTTGACAAAGTCTTTGGAGGAGCAGCCTGGCGGGAACTTGCCATCTGCGTATGCAGCAGGGCTCAGGTCCACATCAGGCATTGTGACACAATGGTACCGGCACACACTGCACTCCACCCCTGTCTCATTGCAGAAGTACTTCACCTGCAGGCATGCAGGCGACCATTCCTCTTCTCTAACTGTTTCCTTCCTTCAGTTCAGCCCTGCTTGCTGACTACCAGAACCATTGTGTGATGACGAAGTTGCATTATAATGATGACAGGTGCCACAGGTTTCACAGACTCTGTTTGCTGGCTACCAGGATTGTTGCATGATGACAAATGCTTTGCTCTCACAAAAGCAGGTGCCGCAAATCCGGAGCTGCAGAAGGGCGGATGGTTGTACCTGACCATTGCTGGGCTGAGAGGCTGATTTGCCGTATCTGTTTCTGCGTGTGATGAGCTGCAAGCCCTCCAGGCCTCCTGCCGCCGCTGCTGCAATCCCGTCTGTTTGTTGTGCTGGGGTGAACTTGAACAGAGCTTCCGCATTGTTTGACCCAGCAGCCAGAACCTTGAGTAAGCTTGGCGGGCCTGTAGACTGAAGCCCAGGTGCAAAAGCAGCAATGTTTTGCGTCCAGGAGCCAACTCAAATGTTGATGGTATCTGTGAGCCTTGTGTGTCAGCATTGATGCACACTTGTTTGTGTGTGTCATTGAGACTCAGATACAGTCAAGCTGCATCGGCACAAAAGACTTCAAAATGCACTTGGCGTTGTTGCCGTTGTCCGCTATGACAAGATGGCAGATAGGCAGTAGAGATGTGCATCACCTGCGGGCTGCACTTTGATAGGCACCCCATCTACATCCTCGTCACCTCCTGCACCTGCCTGGAAGTTGATGATGCCCCAGCTGTCCAGAAACTGCCACACTTTGAAGACGCCCATGGCGTCGCCTGCCGGCACAGCAGGGTTGCTATTGGGATGTATAGCAGCAATTTTCAGCAAAATGCAGGTCTCTGTAGCAGAATGCTGTCACCACACTATGCCATATGTATGCAAGATGTGTCCACAACTGAACAGTGGGGGACGTGTGGGGGAGGGGCAATTTCTGTCCAGCAGGTGCCGGCACGCCAAGCAGAGACAGAGTCCACGGCATGCAAGCCATACCTGCAAGCAGCTTCTTGCACTCAGTGAAAAGGAGTCTGCGCTTCACATCCTCCCTGTACTTGTTGATCATGAAGTTGCGATACTCTTTATACACCTGCAAGCAATTCAGAGGCGAGGACTGCAAATCATCTGTTGCCACTCCAGGAACTGTGAAGGCTGTCGAAGTCAGTCGCTCACTGACTGATTCAACGCATGCACAATGCAAGAGGCGGAGCAATCACCTTGGGTGTCTTGGACTGTGCTTTGCCGTTGAAGAAGTCAGGCACAGACTTGCGCTCAATGTCATGGATGTCGTTGTAGCCAAACCAAGCAGCATGACAGGGAACTTTGTACAGCTCTTGGGTCAATTCAGGCTCAGCAGAAGGGATGCCAGAAGAGACAGGGTCTGGACCTGTGCCTGCACACTCAATGCTACACCATAATCCCTGACCTGTCAATTAGTCGTGACTCCTTCCTCATGCACCTTTTGAGCACACAGCATTATGTACAGTGCTGACCGCTATTGGTATTGTAACTCAAGAAGCCAGCAATTTACACAAGCATCATGTGCTGCTTGTGCGTCTGTCAAACGGACTGGAAGCCCGCAGGTGTAGTCAAAGACACGATGTACAGCAGCAGCAGAAGAAGAAGAAGGAGGGAAGGCAGAAGGGAAACAGGAAGAAGAAGAAAGGTTGACAGTGGAAAGCTATGCGGCACCCTCACCAGTTGTCAAAGTAATGCCGACACAGGCCTAGTGTGATCTCAGCGACAAGTTTATCGTCAAGGCACAAGGTTTTCAAGCTTTGCATCTGTGCAATCAAATGACTTCAACTAGACATGACATGTTCTACAAGTTTGTTGACTGTTGCTGAACAGGTTGTGAGTGTAAAATTCGGTCCTGGCTTACTTTCAGGCACATTGTAGGAATGCGTGCGAGCTGGCCCGCGCTGCTGCCCTCGTGAGATGTTCTCTGCATGAGCGGAGCCATCCAGGGACTGCCTCTCAGCATCAGTGACTTGGTTCCAGGCCACATGTGGAGGCAGCTGCTGATCAGGACCTGCTTTGTGCCAGCCAGAACCTACACCTCACAGCACCACCTTGGCCAAAGTCTGTGGCTCTTTGGGATACACAGCAGCATGCACACATAAGTTGTCTTGCTCTTATCACTGTTTGTACAAACGGTAAGCAAAACTCGTATGTTGAGTACAATAGTAACTGTTGTCTGGTACAACAATTACTGTTGTAGTGAGCAGTAAGTGACGCTGTTTTGCTGAGTACAACAGCTACTCAGCAACTTGCTCACTACAAACAGTAACAAGAGCAACAGAATCATGCATCAATACTGCTGTACAGCCACCTGCAGCAGGAGCAAAGCACAGGTGCGGGACTTGTGGAGTGAGGACAGGCAAGTGAAGCAAGTTCATTGCAACAAGTGTAGAAGCAAGTGCAGCAGCTTGGGACAAGTAATTGTGCAGTCATGCCTGGGTTAATGCGCTGTCTAGCTGCCCCCCTTTTAATGCCCGCATCTCCACCCGGAGAGAACTTCCTTTTGTTGCCTGCAGCCTCAGGGCCGTCGCCCTGCCTGCTTCTGGACGCTGTGCTCTGGTTTTGCTCCAGCGCATCCTGCTCCTTCTGGTACTCTTCAGTTTCATAGTCTACCGGGTTCATCCACTCATTAAACTTTCTGGAGTCTGTCAGCCACCGAAGATACACTTTCCGAGGACCTGCAGACACACACACACACACACCAACCAGATGTGTTACAAGCACAAAGGACTCCTTAACATCAGCATCAACCCAAACGAGCAATTACAGCAAGAGCTATGTGTATCTGGCACAAGTCATTGGTGACGGTAACAGTGTGGACAGAGATGCATGGTTGGCCTGCAGGAGAGACTCTCACACTTATGCTGAAGGTACACGCCACACATTTGAAAGTGTAGAAGGTATGGAACCCTACCTCTGGAGGGCTTGTCAGGATCATCAGTATCAGGAGCTTGATCATCAGGTATCCAGGAGTCATAGCTGTCTGGCCAGTACCACCAGTGAACCCTTGCATCAGGCCCCCTGAGCAGAATATGGCTGACATCACTCATATGCTTTGTAGAAATGGAAAGTGGAAAGCGGCAAGGGTGATCAGCCAGGTGTGCATCATGGTCAGGAGCATTCACCTTCTGTCCAGGACCCTCATGTACTGCACACCATCATCTGGATCGCCATCTGGGCCAAAAGGATAGACGATCTGGGACACTCCGGGAGTATCTGCACAACATAGCATGGCGGTCAGGCAGAACAAGCATTTCAATAGTTGGCAGTGATTCAAGCCATAGCTGCATGCGACATGTACAGCATTCATACATGAATGTTCACCTGCTGACTGAGCCACTTCTCCACCCATATCTGACACAATACGCTGCAGAGGATCTGCCTGGTGACCACAGCTTGTATGCACATGGACTCTGGGCGGCTTTAGATGCCCTTCACGATGCAACGCGGCCCTGATGGATGACCAGAGGTTGACGTTCTGAAGGGACAGCAATGCTGGGTTCAGCTCTTGGGAGTGAACTGATCAGAGATGTGTAGTGCAACAGCTGTGACGCACCTCTGTCCTTTTTGCCGGAGAAAGAAAGTCAATCCTTTTGACTGATGGATTACGAGCTTTGAATTGATGACATGCTGCAGCCATGACAAAGACAGGGCCTCTAGGGGTGAAGTTATGCAGCAACTTGGACGGAATCTTGGGTTGCTTTTTATGCTGCCCTTGAATCGCCTGTACTGCCAGACACAACTTGTGGGCAAAGAAAGCAGCGTTCTGCGGCATCAGTTCGCGCGCATCATGAATGTCAAGGGTGGACGAACTGCATGTCTCACGTTGATGCCCAGCGCGTCTTCCTGAAACTGCATGAGCTGCCCGATCAATGTGCCAAGGGTTTTCCTATCGTACCCAGCTTGTGGCAGCTCTTCGCAGAGCTGCTCAATGACTGGCTCAAGCTGCTGGAGGAATGCTTCAGCCTGCAGAAAGCATCAATTTTGCACCAGCTCCGGCAGATGAAGTGGTTACGATAGGTCAGGCATGGCCTTGCCTCGTAGTCTTGGAGCCTAACTTTGCCTGTCTTCGGTGGTTCTGCCATAATGACGTATCTGATGACGCCTGACCTGCAAGCATTAGCTGCCCTAGGCACTCATCATGGACACTCAGGGCAGGTGAGGGAGTATCGTCAGAAGCAGCGTAACAACTCTGCTGGCGTTTCGTTTACAGTCAGCGTTTCGCGTTTTGGTGGGTGTTCAAGACCACTGTTTCGCGATTGTTTGTGGTCAAGTGCACACGGGTGAGAGTGAGGCGACATCTGCGCGATATACGTAGACAGCGAGGCCTTCTTGTGTGCGCGCCTGACGCTATTGATGTAGAATGTACGACTACATTGCTGAGTTTTCGTTCGCGGCGATTTGTTTGTTCATTCCTAGTGTACCTGTAACACACTGCTTGGGTCTCGTTGCGCATTCACCAAAGTCAGCAAAGCTCCGATACTTGCTTCTTTACCCTGTCAAAGGGGGCAGACACCATTTCATCTTCCAGATTATTTCCTGGGTATGGCCCCTTGATACTTCACACGGGTTTTTCTGCGCTTCGGTGCCCTCTTGTAGACCGGCAGCTATGCTCAGACTTGTCTGTTACTGTCCTTCACCTTCACCAACGTCCTGCAGGGTATTTGGGTGGCTTCAATTTTTGTGGCACTGCCTGTTCTGATTCGCACACACAAAGCGGTGCGAGCATCCCATGCTGAGATTTTGTCTGGCTCAGCAGCCACAGGTGCTGTGTTTGCTGAGCTGTTCATGATCAAGTCCCTTTTGGTATTCCAACCAAAAGCCAGGCAAACCGGTGATGGGGATTCATCACCTCGATGGAACACAAGCCTGGTATGTGTGCCAGTAGCAATAGTATCATAAACAGAGACACTTTGTGCAGCTAGGCTCAACAGCAGATCCTTTGGATGCAGTCATGTATGATGCCCGTGCGCTTTGACATGGCACATTGAGGGCGTCAGAACTTGGTGCATGAGCAGACAAGTTTTGTTTAGTGTAATACATGCTGGACTGTTGGTAAGTGTTGTACTGAGTGTTGTTCTGCATTGTGTAGCTACCAAGCAAGGGAGCAGCATCAGTTGCAGTGGTAGCACTGGGGCTGGTGTGGGCAGCCCTGGGAGGCTCCTTGCTGCTGGCCACAGAGTACCTGCAGGACACCCATTCTAAGTAGGCCCTTGAAGTTTCTTGACAGTGCACTGATGGTCTGCATTGTCCTGCACAACCCTGTCAATCCAGTCTTGTTGGGTATGTCTAACTGCAAAGATGCCTGAGATTCAATGCGCTGGTCTGGGGTCAGATGCAGCAACTGCCAGGACCCCTCCTCAAAAGCTGTATGCATCTGTCCAGTTTGCTGTGAGCACTGACACTTCTATTCCTGGGTGCCGTCTTTTGGCCTCCAATGTGAAGGCATGAGGCAGGTGCATGGCTGCAGGGAAGTGTACTTTCTGCTGGCTGCGCTGTGCCTGCTGGTGGGAGCTACCACCACGCATGGCCTAGGAGGCTCCCTGCGTCACAAGCAGACAGGTCCCTTTACCATGGAGCTGGGGTCTGATGTGGACCCCCGCCAGCCTGACCCTGTTACAACCTGGAAATTCTACCAGCCTTTCAGGTACACACCCCTGCAGGCTTTGAACTCAGCACCCTACCCTGTGTCTAATGCCGCTTTAGACACCTGGTGCTGAGTGTCCATCCCATATGCGAGTGACTCACAAGCTGGGTATACCTGATGACTTCTCACTCTTGGTTGCTACTGCTTGGCACGTAGCTGACCTATCATGATTGTGGCTCAACAACTTACACACAATACAGCAGGCAGCAACTCCTTGACAGGTGACCATGGAGCTTAGTATGCAGATGTGTAACCAGACATGTGTAACAGGCATGTTGCTGCACGCCAGATCTGTTGCCACATCCTTTTGCCATGGCAGATGGCCGTGTGTGTGAGCTCATCATGTTTGTCATGCAAGCAGGGGTGGGGCATGGTTTGTGGCAACACAAGCAATGGGGTGGGCCCTCTTCAGCATATCCCTGGTGTGCCTGTGTTGGCTGCTGGTCCAGGTGGTGGCTGGTGTGGCCTACTGCATCCGCTGCTGGGCCCTTATCACTGGCAGTGTCATGTTCTGTGCCCAGCTGGTCAGTGTGTCTGCTGCCATAGAGGTCTAAATTCACACGAGGCTTCCTTTTCTGTGAGGATGTTGCCAGCATGCAGCATTGTGCCATGCCTGGTCATGTTGAGTGATAGCTGTTTCGTTGCATCCATGGCCACCTGGAACACAGACTCCCTTTGCCTTGCAAGTGTGCTGAACTGCCTGCTGGTACTGCTTGGCGTTCTGGTCATGGAGTACTCTGAATCCCTCATGTCTCAACCAGTGAAAATGGCCAAGCATGCACGAATGGCAGGCCTGACAACTTGTTACTGCATTACTCCTTCACAACCTACAACACGCGACCATGGAGGTCCAGATGTCAGATGATTGATACCACAAACAGGAGCATGCCATGGCCATACTATTACAAGAGAGCAACAACACCACGTTGTGCTATGTGCAGTTCTTGGGCATGTCCATCTGGACATGGAAGGACCGTGGTGTGGCTCAAGGGGTGGCTCAGACAGTGGTGCAGGTGGTCACCCACCCTGCAATGGAGGCCGCCTCCTGGACTGCAGTGTGGCTGCCCATCCTCATGATGTACAGCCCTGTCCAGGTTGTGTGCACTGCCCTGGCCATCTCCTTCATGCTGGCTCCTGCAGCCTTTGCTGCTGCTTTCTGGGTGGGCAGCTTGGCTGTCTACTACGCTGTTACCCTTCCTGGGGCTCCTGAGCACACAGGTGCACCTTCAACCTCACTCACTGCCTTGCCCTCTTGCATGCTCGATCACTCACTCACCCACCGACCCACCCACCCACTCACTCGCTCCCTCATGCACTCGCTCGCTCGCTCGCTCGCTCGCTCACTCACTCACTCACTCACTCACTCACTCACTCACTCACTCACTCACTCACTCACTCACTCACTCACTCACTCACTCCTTGCTTGCTTGCTGGCTCTGAAGTTGCCCACGCCCCTGGCCAATCATGTGCACAACAACATCTGACCTTCATGCTTCAGAGGAAACAAAGCTGCAGCAACTCCTTGCCAGTACAGCCCTTGACAGTATATGCTTAGGTCCTGTGTCAACTTGAGCTGTAATGAACAGTGAGCAGTACATCTGCACGACTGTGTGCAGCTGTTCCACTTTTTGTCTGCCTCGTTGTCATTCATACATCATCACCCTGTTTACTGATCATTGCATCGCATTGCATCGTGGTACCCCATGGCCTGTACCTATTGGCTGCACTAAGTTTGCAAAACTCAAGAGCAGCAGGCATACAAGGCATACAACAGATGCATGCTTCAAATACAGTGATTTTGTGTAATGCAGGCAGGAGGGAATGGGCGCCCATCCAGAAGTGGTGCCACAAGCACATGGAGACTGCCCTCAAGGCCTGGTTTGGCAATGTGGAAGTGGTCAGGGAGGGCAACACCCCTCTTGACCCTGCAGACAGATACATCTTTGGCTACACCCCCCATGGCCTCTTCCCTATAGGTGAGGTAGCCTGTTCAGGCTGCTGCCATGCCATTGTCTGTTGATGCTCCATGAGCATCATCTAGGAATTCATGTCACACAGTGAATGTACAGACAGAGTTGCTGAGCCGTCGTGCTTACTAGTCGCTCAGGTTTGTTGTGGCGCATCTCTCTTAACATTCAACTGAACATATGAAACTGTTTGAAAGCAGCTGATAGAGAAAGCTATAAGACAATACATGACAATGGTATACTGATGTTGCAGGGGCGGGCTTCCTGCCGTATATTCCAGCTTGGGGACAGCTCCTGCCTGGCATTGTGCCAGCCACCCTGGTTGCCTCTGTACTCTTCTTTACACCGGTATGGCTCTCAGCACGTTTTCAAAGCAGTCAGGGAATGAGTCTTGCTGCAAGTGTTGTTCAGAATCAAACTTTGCACTTCATGATGATTGCCCTGACCAGCAAATCCTGTGCAAAAACGTAGACGGGACGCTCAGATATGCACATGCAAGCAAAGTGGTATTTGTGCAATTGCATGAGGTTGTCAAAGTCAGGCACTTGTTGCTGCAAGCCCTGTAGCCCCTTGTGTTGTTTGTTTGTTCATGGAAAATTCACGGTTGAGTAGCGCCAAAAATGCACAGAACTTCACCCAATTGCACTGCTGCTGATGTGCCATAGTGATGTCCTGGACTGCAGTTCTCTACCAGCAAGACAGTAACACATTGGCAGAGTTGCAGACCTTTCAGTCCAGCAATCTAGTACTATGTCTACGCCTCTCATAACCATCACATGAGTACATAACAGTAATAATGCCAATGACAAAGCCAATATGACACACAGTCATGACACATGAGATGACACATGAGATGACACATGTGTTGACATGCCATTTGTGATGACATTTGAGTTGACAGTCGTGATGACAGATGTTGATGGTGGGTATGTGCAGCTGGTGAGGGACCTGTGCAGCTGGTGTGGGCTGAGGCAGGTCAGCCGCCGCACATTTGTGCGCGCTCTGGAGGAGAAAGGCTCTGTCATGCTGGTCCCCGGGGGCCAGGCCGAGCTGGTGCACACCTGGCGCATCAAATGCAAGAAGGAATACGTGGTTTATGGCAAGCACAAGGGTCAGCACCCTTCCCTACGCCAATGTTAACCTTAGCTGCCTCTAGTCAGCGTTGTACTTGGAACCACAGTATGTGCAAGTAGCTGCATGTCATTGTACTTGTCATGCTCCCCAATCTTCCTGTTGCCTTTTGATGGGTGTGATATCCGGGGCCAGGTGCTCACTCTGTTGAATGACTTTGCGTGCAAGTTGAGCAAAGCAGACCTGCATGGGCGTGTGTACAGGCTTTGTGCGGATGGCCATTGAGCACAACAGCAAGCTGGTGCCGGTGGTGGTGCTGGGGGAGGTGAGCGCCCTGCAGAACCCCATAGACCTGCCAAACCTGCAGCGCTGGACATACAAGAACCTGGGCTTCCCTGTACCCTACTGGGTGGTGGGCCGCTGGGGAGTGTCGCCCTTCCCCAAGAGGGTTGGCCTCAAGTTCATCATTGGGGAGCCCATGTCTTCAAGGCCACATGTACCAGGCACCACGGTGGGAATTCCACACACCTGTACATAACACGGCTGTGTCCGTCATACGTGTACCGCTTATGCATTTTCCAGCTCACATATGAACCCTGAGTCCTTGGCTGTGCATGTTTTGTTTGATGAGTTGATGTGCTGCGCACATTCACAAGGACGTGCTGTGGAGGCCAGCGTTGTCAACATTTACGCATGTTGTCTCTGCCTGTAACACATTTCAAGTGAGTCTTGATGTGTGTGCCTTCTAGTTTATATGCAGTTTAGATCAGACAGTTGTAAGCTGGTGACTTGTCATCATATGTCATCACAACATGCAAAGTGCAGGTGGATGAGAATGAGGTGAATAGGCTACACAAAGCGTTCTATGCAAAAGTGGCTGAGCTATTTGAGCAACACAGGGGCAGCTTCAAGGGATACGAGAATGTGAAGCTTGTGATGATAGAGTGATAGACTCTGCTGGCGGTCATAAGTCAGCATTTCCCTGGGAAGAGATTTCATTTGGTCTGGCACATATACAGATCGCCGTCATGAAGCATGGTGTTGCTGTGGCACACACACACAACAATATCCTGAACAATTTTGAGTGTTCTGCATAAGATCTTTGAGTCTGCTGCAATAATGCAGATGAGTCAAGCACTGTTTCTGTCTGCAATGAATGACACAGCCTATCATGTCAGTTTCAAGTTCAGTTTATTGCCTGTCTGCTCAAACAAAGAACTGTGATGGTATAGCTGCAGACTGAAGTTCATCAGCAGGACTGTGGGGGTTTGCCTTCTCACATAAACAAACATCAAACCCATGTCCTGCAACCGGCAGACTCTCCCTAGGCCAGACTGGTTCTAGACAGCACTGATTGTAAGATGTCGCTGAGCTCGTGGCAGGCCTGGACTTCCTTGTTGCATGGCACCCATAATGATTCAACACATTTTGAAACACAGCAGACCAACAGAACGCATATTGTACATTGACAAAGGAGAACCAGCAACAAAGTCTTTCTTTTCTACAGTATACTGCCCTTTACACTTTCTTTTGTGCCTTCTCAGCAGGTATGTGATGTTGCTGCGCCACTTGTTTCACCTCGTCACCTTTTGAAGACTGAACACCAAATAGCTTGGCTAGTGTAACGAACGATATGCCACCAACAACATTGTTGCCGGTCCTCAGTACAGATGTGAAGATTTTGAAAACCAGGGGATTCATACTTGGTTGTGCCACCTGCAGAACTGACACCCATCAGTTGAGCGCCCTCCACAGAGGCTGTGACAAATAAAGCCGCTTTCTTATGCATAAGCAGTGATGCTCATGACACTGAGGCACATTTGGCTAAGAGCAAGCAGAGTTGGCCTTGCAGCCAATGAAACTCTGGACAAGTGCCACAGGTACAACCGAGCTGCGCAATGTCGCTGCGTGCATGCAAAAACACACACTTGACTTGATAAAACACTTCTGGCGGCGCCATGGTCCAGACAATGCGCCATGCACTACTGGCTGAACTGGGGAATAAACAGGCAATCCAGACTCAGAATAGGGTTGAGGCAGAAGTGACTCACCATGTCAAGCCCATTGAGGACCTGGTAACGCACATTACTGCTTATGCCCATGTGAGCAGCCCATGTGGCAGCATTCAGCGGCACATTGGGTGCCTCATTCTGTGACTTGAAGTTGGGATCAAGCTTCTGCCTCAGCAGTAGCAGAGCATTGGATATAGCTGTGCCAGTGAGGCCTGCACACATGCCCACAAATGCAAACAGGAAGCCCTGCAGCAGCAGCACAAACTTTGCCTGCTGCTGCTTTCTTTCTGGTACAATTGCAAAAGTTCATCAAATTGCATGCTGTTCATGCCCTGTTGCATGCTGTGAATGCACTGCTGCACGCTGTTAGTGAACTACTAACATCTTGAGCACAGACAGGTGTGCTCTGTGTTCACCTGACCAGACCAGGCTTGAGCAAGGCATCAGCAGGAAACTTCAAAGACACAGCATATGCGTCTTTGGTAGGCTTGCATCCTTCAGATCAGCTGGCAGCAAGTAGCCTCAAACACACAGGCTTTTGGAGACAGTAGGCTACCTTGTAACCTAGGTTAACAACTCTAGATGCAAATGGGTAGCCACGCTCAAACATGTGGCCCGTCGGCGCTCCCCAAGCTTGCAGCAGCTGTGCACTGAACAGCTTTTGCATGAGGCCTGCTGATTTGCCTGCTGCTGAGCTGGCAGTGGGTGCCAATAAGTACATGAGGCTCAGATTCACAATGCTCCCCACCTGTCAATGGAAACACATGTCAATGGCTCGTCTGC
>JAYKYS010000243.1:37500-52088 GCA_036924285.1 Asterella californica | reverse complement strand
GTGTTGGGGTGTAGAGGCGGCTGCCACGTGTCCTCATGTGTGTGGTCCCAGCGGTTTTTTGTTATGTGACGAGGTGTTTATCGTTCGCACGTGCGAAACAAGGTGTTTTGGTGTGTGGAGGGTCGAAAATTACCATCTACTTCCGTGGGGGGTGGGTTGAGAGTTCTCACGTGCCACGAGTTACTTCAAGGGAATTTAAGATGAAATAATAATAATAATAATATTATTATTATTATTATTATTATTATTATTATTACTACTCTGTTTGAACTCTAAAATTCTAACCCGCACGTGAGAACAAGGCTTTTTCTTTTCTTCTTTCTTTTGACCAAGTGTTGGAAGTGGGTGCCACGTGGACGCACGTGTGAGGGAAAACCTAGACCTCGAAAACGGCCATCTATACGGATTTTTCTTCTCGTGTGGAATTCCAATGCCACGTGGCCATACGTGTGGAAAGGTTTTCAAGAAATGTGAACCGTAATAAATCTACCACGTGGCACTCTCTCATTCGCAGTACTCCTTCATTTTTTAGGAGATGGAAATGAGTACCTCTTATGTACTCAGAAAATCCCTTTCCCTGAATGTTGGAAGTAGGGATGTTGCCACGTGTCAACACGTGAGGGTGCTCTTATATCGCCAGAATACTCGAAATTTATGCGGAAGTATGATTTCCGTCTAAATGTTGGGTTGGATGCCACGTGGACTTACGTGCGGAGTCCCACTCAATATCCCTTATTCTTTTGACACGTGGCAGGTGTTCTGCCACTCAGATCCAAACCTGGAATGGACAAAATGCCAACTTGCCACGTGGATTAGCCCGCAGGTGTGTCCGAACACAGAAAATGGCCAAGGTAAAAAGGAACACCAAATTCAATTATTTAAATATTATTCTTTTTTATTATTTCTAATTTAATTTTATTTATTTATCTCTTATTCATTTATTCATTCTTTAATTTTTATCTATTTATTCTTAATTTTTATCTATTTATTTATCTATTTACTCAATTAATTCAAATTTACCTGGTTCTTCTCTCTCATTGGGCCACGCCACACGTACGAAGGCGGGCTCTAACCTAGTTAGTACCGCTGGCAACCTCGTACGTACAGAGGCAACCACGGTCGGATGGGTTGTGGTTGTGGAGACCACACTGTCTCGGGTTGTGTTTCTCTGGATCATCCGCGGGACCAGCCAGACCGCCCGCCCTTTGGTTGGGAGACCACCCTTACACCCTCCACTACCCCAACCCATCCACCCGGAGGGAGGGTTGTGGGTTACGTGGTCCCAGATCTGATCTGCTCGCTGATCCATCAGAGACCCTACTTTACTCCAACCCCGCCCCGCCCCGCCCAGATCAACCCCAAAAAGGTATTGACTCTTAACTCCATCAATGCCCAAAATGGTCCCATCTCTGATCCTTCCCTAAACCCTCGCCCCGACCAAAATTGATCCACGGCCGGTTCGATGGTCCCAGAATTGGTTCCAATACTCCAGGCTTCTCATGCCCGTGGTCCCTCGACACACTCGATGTACAAAGCATCTCTAGGCTGCTCGGGTTGCTGGCTCCAGAAAATGGTCCCGATGGTCCTCACCGGCTCGCCTAACTGCTTTAGCGACTAGTTAGTCTTGACTATCTTTAGCCCAAGTTCTCGGAAGGGTTCCGACAAGGAGAGAATGGTCCCGGTTGCCCTGTGCGTGGTCCGACAAATGGTCCCGGTGCGACAGACGATGGCTCGATCTCGATCAGCGATGGGACCCGGATTACTTTTAACTACGGGCCAACTAGCCTTAGTCATGACTATCTTTAGCCCAAGTTTCCGGAAGGGTAACGAAGTTATGGTCCCGATAAAGACAGTGCTTAACTGTACTGGCCCGGTGTCCGACAAAGGCTCCCGATGCGAGAGATACCCCATTTGACCTTTAGCTACGGGCCAACTACCGTTAGTCATGACTATCTTTGGCCCAAGTTCTCGGAAAGCGATTCTGAAGCCATTTAGGCATTACAAAAGGATAAAAGAGTACCCTTACTCCTCCATTTTGGGTACGAACCGCCTCGTTAATCATTCCAGGGTAAGGCTAAGTAAAATACTTGCGATTTCTAGTGGGAAATAAATACAACACACCCCCTTTCAGCTTTAATCTTTTCAATCCCGTGTTTCTCCTTTGTTTCCTTCTGCTCTCTTAATTTATTTGTTCCTTGTATCATGTATTATGTGTTATATTTGATTTTTCCCATGCTTTTTTTACATATTCCCTTCTTCTTGTTTCCTTCTTAAATATTTCCGGTACATTAGAGGAACAAATTATTACTATTGCTTCTACTTTTAAATATTTCCTTATTACGAACTTAATGCTTTATTCAATCTACTGCTTTGCTTTTATTATTGCATCGACTTTGTTATTGCTATAACTTTGTACTATTTCCTTCTACGAATTTCTCAAATTCCAGAGGAATAATTTCAACTATTTGTTGCTAATACCTTTTCAGTATTTCCTTCTACGCTTTCTCAGAAAAATAAATTGAACCGTCTTCTTCACTTTTTAGGTTGCTATAACTTTATCTTTGTTAAAACATCTCCTTTTAATATTTCCTTATACGAACTAGGCTCGCACTTACTCGCGAAACAATTAGCTTCGAGGGGTTCGAGCAATTGTTCATCCTCCTCCTCTCGATATTTATGATTTGTTAATGTTGCTGCGGCTCTTGATATCCCATTCCTTTGACGAAAACGCAAATAATGATTTGGCCCAGGGGCCTTTAAGCCTTAATTTAAAGACCCCATGTAACTATTTTCGTGGAGCCCGATGGAATATTCTTTCCCGATTGTGTCCTACGGCTCCCGATAGAGCGATGCTTTCATGCTGCGACGGCTCCCGATATTAAATTCCTTTGATTTCAACGCAAAGTACGATTTAATTATAACTATTTTTCCTGGAGGCCGATGGTTTAATTTTCCATGATGGTTTCTTCCTCCTCCCGATATTAATTAAGTTGATTTTTCCCCTTGCTTTTCAGAGGGACCCTAATTTAACTAACCCTATTAATTAATTGCCTACAACTTAGGGTGAATAAATTATTGCTATTGCTTATTTATTATTTCTTTCTACGCTATTTTCGGAACAATCAATCAAACCGTTTGCTTCACTTTATTACTATACCTTTAACTTTAAATATTTCCCTTTAACGAACTTCTCCGGTTTAATCCCATCCCTTTTAATTCAAAATATTTCCCTTTCCACTGAACTTGATTCATAATTTAGGCCCGTTTTTACTCCCGAAACAAATTACTCAGAGGGATCAAGTCAAGTCCCTTTTGAAATTCCCCCTCCTCCCGAATATTAGCGATGGTTTAGTGTCGCGACGGGCTCATGAAATTAAATTCCATACGCTTCAACGCAAAAGTACGATTTAATTCAGGGGCTTCAAGCATTAATTTCTTACTCGGCCGTAACTATTTCCGTGGACCCGATGGTTTCCTTCTCCTCCCGATGTTTGGGGTTGCTTTAATTTTGTGACATGATCCCGAAATTCAATTCCGTTGACTTCAACGTAAATAACGATTAATTCAGTGCCTTTAGGCCGATTTTTTTTACTCGACGTAACTATTCCGGTGCCGATGGTTTTCCTCCTCCTCCCGATTCATTAATGTTGCGGAGGCTCTCCCGATATTCCATTCCGATGACTTCAACGCAAAGTATGATTTAATTCAGAGGCCTTTAAGCCTACATTTTTTACCCGATGGTAACTATTCCGGTGCCGATGGTTTTCCTCCTCCTCCCGATTCATTAATGTTGCGACGGCTCCCGATATCTTATTCCGACTACTTCAACGCAAAGTATGATTTTATTCAGGGCCTTTAAGCTAAATTTTAGACTCGATGTAACTATTCCCGTGTATTTGATAATGTAGCGATGGTTTACGATAATGTAGCGATAATGTAGCGATGGTTTACTTTTCCCCGGTGGTTTATTGTCTCGCGGAGTTGATTTTTTCTATGAAATTCTCCATCATCGATAAACATTATTCCTCCCTCGAACTTTTACCTAAACCATGTTCATGCCTCAACAACTGGCTATTATAAACTTGGATACCACCATTTGCAGCGTGATGCGGTCATACCAGGGCCACGCCACCAGATCCCATCAGAACTCTGCAGTTAAATGCCCTTGGGCCGGAATAGTACTGGGATGGGTGACCTCCCGGGAAGTCCCGGTGCTGCATCCAATTCTTTTTTCCTTTTTTTTACGAATTAATTCTTTGGCAATCGAACAAATATATTACGCTGCCAGGCACTAAACTAATTAATTACTCGTGGACTAATGTTCTTTTCATTTTTGGACGTGAATTGATTCTTTGGTACTGAATAAATTAATTGCTCGTATGTATGTCTGTTTTTCTTTCTTCCAGCATAAAATAACCTTGAATACGGAACCCATTAGTTTATCATAATAAATCCAAATACCGTAGTACATATTTCATTACTCTATGTGACGTTGATCTATGTCACCCCTTACTTATTCATAATACATCCAAATACCGTAGTACTTCTTCCATTACTCTATATCACTTCGATCTAAGAACCCATTACTTATTCATAATACATCCAAATACCGTAGTACTTCTTCCATTACTCTATATCACTTCGATCTAAGAACCCATTACATATTCATAATACATCCAAATACCGTAGTACTTCTTTCATTACTCTATGTCACTTTTAACCCATTAGTCTTTCATAGCAACCCATTAGATATACATAATAAACCCAAATATTGGACTGGCTGGTCCAGTAACCTTGAATAACCTTGAATATGGAACCCATTAGTTTATCATAATAAATCCAAATACCGTAGTACTTCTTTCGTTACTCTATGTGACGTTGATCTATGTCACCCATTACTTATTCATAATACATCCAAATACCGTAATACTTCTTCCATTACCCTATATCATTTCGATCTAAGTAACCCATTACTTATTCATAATACATCCAAATACCGTAGTACTTCTTTCATTACTCTATGTAACTTCGATCTCTTTAACCCATTAGTCTTTCATAGCAACCCATTAGATATACATAATAAACCCAAATATTGGACACTTTTTCCATTACTCCATGTAAGTTGTTGTATTTAAACTTTTCTTTGTTCTATTTACACCTATTTACTACTTGTGTACTTAAAATACATGTATCCGCAATTGTCAAAGAGTTTATCATGTTTGCCTATTACGTTTCAAATGTCACTTAACACCCCTTCATAAAAAGTGTGAGCAAAAAATTGATGGTGGAGGGTTTAACTTTTCTTAAGAACAAACTTGGTCCTTCTTTGCTTCTTTCCGCGTATATGTAAATCTGCCGGTTGTATCATTTCTATACTTTGCATGTGGTTAGCACACGTAGTTGTTAGACCCTTCAAGGATCCATATCTGAATTTCTCACCTTCAGTTTATTTCAATCAATATCACATATATACAGTTTGGAGCTCATTTATTTTATAGAAACTATTTTCATGGATACTCATTTGTAATATCCCATCATATGGACACTTCACACTCACTATGTCATGAATCATATGTACTTAATAAATGATTATCGTGATCATATAGTTTTGGATTACTCGATCATCCTCTATAGCGATTAGTTTTGATCAGGACTGTGCGCACAGCTCTCCCTCTTTTGTTTAGGGTTCCTCAGTTGATCAAATATAGAATCCAAGTGACAGCTTAACAACATACTGTACTATCCATTGTTTATTCAACTGCAATTAAAATAATTTAGAAGCCAAAGTCAGTTTCAGATGAGAACTGATCTAAGACTCTGAACCTCTAAAAAGTGATTACAGTTGATTCTGAGTTGAACACATTCACATGATGAACTAACTATATCTATTATCACTAAAATAATTCAGAAGCCAATATCACTTTCTTATGAAAATTAATCTAAGACTCTGAACCTCTAAAATAAAGTGTCTTCTGAATAAAAATTTATATTCCATGTCATCGGTATATATATTATGATTTTCTCTAACAATACTCTGTAAACTCCATCTTACACATATTACTCTGACGTTTGTATTAGTATCCTAAACTTTTAGGATCAAGACTTCATATATAGCCAAATGTCACATTCTTATACACCCTCGGTTTTTCAAATATGAATTACAAGTGAGAGTTGAGCAGATTCACACTGTCAAGTAACTATATCTACTATCACTAAAATAATTCAGAAGCCAAAGTCAGTTTCAGACATAAATTAATCTAATACTGTAAAGTTTCAACTGTAACATCTCTATGAATTAAAATCATTATTTTAGATCGCTTATCTGAGTTTTGTGATTTTCCATCGAATCACAACTTATCAATCAGATCTTTCATGTTTACCGAAGTACTATACTTGCCTATTTAGGATTATATACTTCAAACAAGGTCTTTCACTCTTGTTTATACACTCTGGGTTTTTCATATCTAAGTTACTAGAGACAGTTGGACATATTTACTAATCAACTAACTATGTCAATTAACAATTAAAATAATTCAGAAACCAATATCAGTTTCTGCCAACATTTAATTTCTGCAACATTAAACTAAATTTTTCTGTGAATTAAAACTTGAACTTTATATCATTTATGCATTTATTAGGATTTCTTCATACAATGAGCCTCTATTAACAAGATCTTACAACATTTACTCATACTTTTGCCAAAGTACTATTTTAATTCATGGAACTCATCTATGCTTTTCAATTAAATCACTCAATTTTTCACTATGGATTATTGACATCCTTCTCTGTCTTTTCAAGTATTAAAGATTAACATGTATCTTAAAGATTCCTCAGAATTACATGAGTTTAAACCCTACGCTATTTGCATATGATATTTCATGTTCATGTCTAACCCTCAAACTTAAATGGACATGTGCTATCGTTCTGATATCTTGCATATGGTCAAGATAACCAAGTTGAACGTGCTTTATATTTGAATTTAGTTCCAATATAAAATCAATCTATTTGTATACTGTCTCCATGTTCGGTTTTCCTATGTACCATTTAAAATGAATTGTTTTGTAGACTATACTTGAGTATATCCTTCCATGTATTCCCTTCTTATAATACTCGAGGTACTGACTTCTCATATGTCACATTGCATCTTTCTTTTCCATTTGATCATATGTATAACTTTATGAAGAGTTTAAAGGAGTCCAACTTGATAAAGTATTACATGATTCAAATAATTCGAACACGCTCCGTTTCAATGCTCAACCTGATTTATTCTATCAATCATTTATCCTCCATACGTGAGTTTTTTCAGTGTCCAGAACAGATTGAATATTAATCATGTTGAGTTATAAAGTCCAGCTTGACTACTACATACTATATGTGTAGGTGAATCTAAATATGTATTAATCTGAATATAATTACTATATGTGTTTATATTCATAGTTTATACATATAGTTTGATATACATTTGGTTTTAATTGATTAACCATACTTCTCCTAACAGATACAAGAAGATACTTCTCAAAGTGACTTATGATATTCTTACACGAATTTATGTCTTTAAACCTTAAGCTACTCATAATATCTGTTCATTTCTAACCCTATATAACTAAAATGCACATATAGTGTCATTTTTATTTACGTGTAACACTTTAATCTTCTTTATATATCAAATGGTTTATGCATCTGATCTGACTTTCGTCAAATAATAGCATTATATTCATTTCATCTTATTATGTTGAGCAGTACGAGGATTCATGACTAACATCTCAGCTGTTAACGTCAACAACCCTTAACCCTCAACTGATAATGTTCTCCATTCTTGATTCATTTATCTTGCAGTAGCATTGAACACCTATGTTTTTTAAACTTTACTCAAGCGAACAACCACTAATATTTTCTGTACTCCCTTGGTTTTTTGTTGTTGTCTTTAATCTATGTCTTGAATATTTTAATAACTTCACTAGTCTAATATATACAAAAGAATTTGGTATAAGTTAGATTCTAGTGAGTAACTTTACTTGTTCTCTCAATAGAAAAAAAATCACAAGAAATTCACATCAACTTGACTTAGATGACAATAATATTACGGTTCAATTACTCATGGGAAGTCCTAGACGATAATAAAGTTAAGTTTGAACTTCAACTTTTGTGTTCTCGTGTTGTTAAAACTCTATAGTATCAAACTTTAATTTCTTTATATATTCTGATGTTTCGTCAAATAATACCCATTATATCAATTTAATCTTATTATATCCAAGTAGTATCATGATTCATGATTTTCTCTTCTCTTAACGTCAACAACCCTCAACTGATAATTTTCTTCATTCTTGATTTATTTATCTTACAATAGCATTTAACATCATGCTTTTTAAACTTTAATCCAATTTATTATTGGATGTATTGTATTATGTTAAAGTACTGATACTTCGTACTCGTCATTACATCTTCCCTTTCCATTAACTCATATAAATGTTGATTCAAAGTTTAAATAAAATATGATCTCTATATCTCTTCCACTAATATTTTCTCTACTCTCTTGGCTTTTCCTATTGACTTTAACCATATGTACTGAAGTTCATCTTTATACGTATCATTACAATTTTCTCTTTTCTCGTATAGTAGTTTATTCATTGTTAAAAACAAGCAAGATCTTGATATAGGTTTGAAAATCAAGTCCAGCTTAACTACTATATTCAAAAGAGTTTGATATATATTCACTTTTAATGAGTCGCTTATCCTATCAAATACAACAACTTAAAGATCAAGACTGGTCTCACTCAGATGTCATTAGAAATGTCATTTAGATGGTTTCTGACCCTTTTACACTGGAAACATTCCTCTGAAGTATAAACCGTAGATATTCATAGTGTTCATTCCTAACCCTAGAACCCTATTCATACACATGTAGTATCAATTTAATATCAGATGTTTTTGAAACTTGTGGTACCATATTGTAACCCTACATCTTTCTCTTTTTGGTTTATCATGTAGAACTTGGTTTCAAAATATTTAACAAATATAAGTAGAATTAGTTGATTAAGTATTACATGATTCAAATAATTAGAACACGCTCCGTTTCAATGCTCAACATGATTTATTCTATCAATCATTTATCCTCCATACGTGAGTTTTTTCAGTGTTCAGAACAGATTGAATATTAATCATGTTGAGTTATAAAGTCCAGCTTGACTACTACATACTATATGTGTAGGTGAATCTAAATATGTCTTAATCTGAATATAATTACTATATGTGTTTATATTCATAGTTTATACATTTGGTTTTAATTGATTAACCATACTTCTCCTAACAGATACAAGAAGATACTTCTCAAAGTGACTTATGATATTCTTACACGAATTTATGTCTTTAAACCTTAAGCTACTCATAATATCTGTTCATTTCTAACCTTATATAACTTAAATACACATGTAGTGTCATTTTTATTTACGTGGCACGTATGTATAGTAGTTAAGCTGGACTTGATTCATAAATCTCACCATAAATCTCTTGGATAACAATAAGATGATATTTCACTAATGAGAAGTTTACAACAATAAATAGTTAGGCCTCACCTTTATCTTTTGTATTTTCTTGTTCGTAAGACTCTAGATTATCAAACTAAAATTTCATTTATATACTAAATCGTGTCTTAGGTTTCATCAAATAATACCATTATATTAATTTACATCTTATAGGTTTTAACTATTACTTAGACTGTTTACCGAAGTTCTACCTTAATTCATGACATTCATCTCTTCACTTCACGAATATAACCCTCAACTGATAACCTCTCTCCGGGAAAATTTACTTATTAAGCTTTTCTGACCCTAAAACTTAAATACATAATCCCAATAGCGTTCTGATATGTGCATATGGTCAATCTACACATGGTTCAATTTCTAAATTTAAATAACTTGACAATTATTCTAAATATATTTTATATTCACTTAACTGAATATCACATGTAGTCCATCATATATACTTCATATACCTTCAGGCTAGATCTTAAAGACACATGTAATGTCGGTTTAATATTTTGGATATGGTCATCTATACACCAATTAAAGCTATATATTTATACATCTGGTAACATATAAGGATTTCAATAAGGAAATCAACTTGAACATAAGTTGTATTCTGTTTTCCATGTTTTATTGTTCCATTTAATACCGAGATGTTTTTGAAACTTTACTCCAAGATATAGATCCCATTATTACACATATACTTCTTACTTTTCATTCTCTGCATGTAGTAGTTCATACTATATGTCTTTCTATGTAGATTTACTATCAATGATAGATGTTTGAGAAACTTTACCCTTGAATGTATTCTTTTAAAATACATTGATAAGAAGATATACTTGTCATGACTTTTATATATGTATATAAGGTTATATCTTTCTTTCTCATACTTGACTAAAACAAATGAAAGGTATTTAGGTTGAATTATCAAGTCCAACTTGACAACTACATATTAAGTATAGTAGTAGATTATTTACATCACGAGAGTTAGGTATATCTTAGGTTTTAATGACAAGCAGTACTTATTCTATCGACTCAAGAAAATCGCACCAATATCACTTAGAGGATAGTAATGCGATGGTACTGTTTGCAACTACAGTATATTTAATTCTCAACTTCATTTTTGAATTCTCTTGATTTAAGACTGACTCTCTATAGTATCAAACTTTAGTTGTTTGTGAATTAATATTATATGTAAGATAGTTTATGACTTTTCTCATCAATAAGACCATCTTAATTTGTTCTTAGAGTTTAATTCAGCCTTAGTACCAAAGTACTATAATCTGATATACATTGGTTCTTGATTAAGAACCTTTCCTAATAATTGATAATATTCTTTTTGGATATTATCATATATACACCAGTTCAAGATATACATAGGGTAACATATAAAGATTTGAATAATAAAATCAATCTGAATAAAAGTTGTATTCTGTTTTCCATGGTTCACTGTTTCATGTACATTTAATACCCAGATGTATTTTAAATTAGAAACTCTACTCGAAAATATCCATTCCATTATGACACTAATACTTAAAACTTGTCATGCTCTGCATGTAGTAACTAATACTGTAAGTTTTTGATGTAGCATTTACTATCAATGATATATATTTTAGAAACTTTATTCCAATATACTCTTGGATGTATTGTTTTACGATACATCAAAGAATATACTCGTCATGAATATCACTTAGGACCCTTTTGTAATAACTGGTAATGTTCTTTTTGGATGTTATCATATATACACCAGTTCAAGATATATACAGAGTAAAGATTTGAATAATAAAATCAACCTGAATATAAGTTGTATTCTGTTTTCCATGGTTCAGTGTTTCATGTACGGTTTAATACCCAGATGTTTTTTAAATTAGAAACTCTACTCGAAGATATCCATTCCATTATGGCACTGATACTTAAAACTTGTCATGCTCTGCATGTAGTAATTTGATACTGTATTTTTTTATGTAGCATTTACTATCAATGATATATATTTTAGAAACTTTACTCCAATATACTCTTGGATGTATTGTTTCACGATTCATCCAAAGATATACTCTCCATTATGAAAATGATACGTAATACTTGTCATGCTTTGCATGTAGTAATTAATACTGTGTATTTTTTGTGTAGCATTTACTATCAATGATATATATTTTAGAAACTTTACTCCAATATACTCTTGTTGTATTGTTTTACGATACATCAAAGGATATACTCGTCATGAACTTTCTATGCAACATTATATCTTTCTTTTTCGTGTTTGACTAGAACAAATAGAAGGTAGATTTAGGCTGAATTATTGAGTCTACATTGACAACTAAATACTAAATACTATGTGTAGTAGTAGATTATATATATTACGAGAGGTTTGTATATCTTAGGTTGAAATATCCTTTATTCTATCTATTCAAGAAACTGAGATGAAACTTAGACGACAATAATATGATGGTCTTGTTTGCAACTATGTTATAGTTCTCATCTTCATCTTTGTATTAGAAGTTTTATTCAGACTTAGTACCAATTTACTACCAAAGTACTATCTTAACTCATGACTTGCATCTCTTCTCTTCGAGAACATTAACAACCATGTACATCTCTAAGTACTAAGTACTTTTCTGATCTGCATAGTAGAATACATAAAACACATTATCTTGTTTATCAACATTTTAGTGGCAGATTTACCAACAATGAGTTAAATTGAGTTTGAATTATCCTCCCAACTATTTCATCAAATACAAGAAATTCTACTCATCAAATATCACTCAAGACCTATTTGCAATAACTGGTAAACTCACAAGTATATTCATGAGTTTATAAGGTAATATTTCGTTCTAGACCCTAAAATACACAAGCCCAATAACGTTTTGATGTTTTGCATATGATCAGTCTAAACAAGTTCGTGCATCTCAACGTTAAAATAATATAACCAATCCAAATGTCTAGATGCGGGGATATTATCATATACATATATTCCACATAACAACTTTCATGTTTCATTCTAGCATATTACATATTAGCTTGATTCAAGGTTTTAATTAAGTCGAAATATCAAGTCTAGCTTCACTACTACGACTACAAATAATGAAACGGTCTTATTGACAGTATAAGTACGGATGATCATTAAAACTAAACGGGTATCTCACTATCTTATATACGCAGTACTTTCAAAATAACTATGTGCTAAAATAATACAATATCTATTTTTTCCACCTACTATCATATAACTTAGAAGAAAATGTGCATGGATCTCTACGTCGAGAAGAAAATTCATTATTAATTACTTTGTAGAAATAGCTGTTAGAAAAACAGTGTTGTCTATATGGAAAGAATTATCCAAATGGGTTTAGTACTAAATGAAGATAACATATTTCTAAAAGACAAGTTTGAGATAAAACAACCCGTTAGAACATCTACATATTCTATTAATATTAGAGACTTAAAATAAAGACAAGTCAACTTATAAATTCTCTCTCCTTGAGAATAATAACGATGTAAAATTGGTTAAACTTTTGATGATATAATATCTTACTTATTCTGATATTATATCACCAAAATATGACACATTTATTACCACTAAATGAATGGTTCTGATCTTTACTGTACATTTTAGCACATATATAGATTATTGATAAAATCATGGAGAATATAAATGCAGATAAATAAATTTATAAGTTCTCTCGCCCCGAAAATAATTATGGTTCGAAGTATAAAATTAATAGATTTCTTGGTGATGTAATATCATTCTTAACCCATCGTTTTATATTTTTCCAGGATTTTCTGTCTAATTATCAGTTGAAATTATATTCGGCTGATTAAACCGTCCCCATTTGACCTGAAATTTTCCCCTCGGGTAGCTCGAGAGTAGTCCTCACACCTAAAATTTATTTGAGCCAATTTCATCGAGCCACCTTCGAGATCTGGAGTGATCTGTACCCACGTGTAGGCAGTGGAGACTGTTTTAGTGAATCTGGGTCACTTATTCGTGAGCGAGAATTTAATCCATAAGCCAATGACCCTGAAATTCACCATGCACGTGCCCCAACTGAAAACAGTCCTTGTGAAAAAAGAATTAATGCATTCTGAATCTAAATGGCCGAGTTATCGCATTTTTGGTGCCGCACCCTTGAGGACTTAGCCGCTAGAATGAATCGGGTTGTGGTATAATTTTCGCGGACCAAAGAGGAGGGCGGGGCCGCCGTTCCCCAGAAGTATATATAAGGGAAGGGGGTTCCGTCGGCGAGCCACCCCCGGCGGGTGCGGCTGTCGCGTGCCCCGTAACCCGCGGGAGATGCATTGAAGGCTGTACCCTGTCTAGGCTCGTGTCTCTACGTGAGATCCGGGGGAGCCTGACAAGAAGGACTGTCAGACCCGCACGGTTCCATGAGTTGCAAGGGGTGAGTCCTCGATGGCCTTGGGGTTGACCATGCGGTCAACTCCCATGCCTCGGGAGTCTGCCGTGGTCTCGTTTCCCGAGTATGCAATGATTCGCGCAATGTTCTGGGAGTCTTTCGCGGTCTCCTTTTCCCGAGTATGCGTGTTCTGGGAGTCTGTCACGGTCTCCTTTTCCCGAGTATGCGTGTTCCCAGGGTCTGACGCGTCTGGGTTTTCTTCGGAATGTTCCTCTGTGGTTCATTTACTTAGCCGTTTTTGTAGAAAAATCGGGTTGTGGTATAATTTTCGCGGACCAAAGAGGAGGGCGGGGCCGCCGTTCCCCAGAAGTATATATGAGGGGGTGCTCCTCCTCGGGGTACCACGAGACCGAAGTCACACATCTGGCAGAATACCACGGTAAGGGACTCCACGGGGTCACCGCTGTTCGGTGGACTGTCCATTCTATGGTGCAGGCGGAAGTTGAGTGGTAGTGCCAGCGACGCAAGTTGCGGTGCGACTCCCCAAAGGGTACCGACAGTGCGATGTGGAGCTTGTGCCATGCGTCGTGACGCATCCCGATATTTCTCTTCGGTTGAAATGGGAGTTCTTCACGGTGGGGTTAACCTCGCCGGAACCACCCTTTGCACATCAGGCTCGATTCATGTCGTGGTCGGTCTCCTGGCGACCCAAGGGGAA
>JAYKYS010000243.1:15000-27500 GCA_036924285.1 Asterella californica | reverse complement strand
ACAAAATGCCAACTTGCCACGTGGATTAGCCCGCAGGTGTGTCCGAACACAGAAAATGGCCAAGGTAAAAAGGAACACCAAATTCAATTATTTAAATATTATTCTTTTTTATTATTTCTAATTTAATTTTATTTATTTATCTCTTATTCATTTATTCATTCTTTAATTTTTATCTATTTATTCTTAATTTTTATCTATTTATTTATCTATTTACTCAATTAATTCAAATTTACCTGGTTCTTCTCTCTCATTGGGCCACGCCACACGTACGAAGGCGGGCTCTAACCTAGTTAGTACCGCTGGCAACCTCGTACGTACAGAGGCAACCACGGTCGGATGGGTTGTGGTTGTGGAGACCACACTGTCTCGGGTTGTGTTTCTCTGGATCATCCGCGGGACCAGCCAGACCGCCCGCCCTTTGGTTGGGAGACCACCCTTACACCCTCCACTACCCCAACCCATCCACCCGGAGGGAGGGTTGTGGGTTACGTGGTCCCAGATCTGATCTGCTCGCTGATCCATCAGAGACCCTACTTTACTCCAACCCCGCCCCGCCCCGCCCAGATCAACCCCAAAAAGGTATTGACTCTTAACTCCATCAATGCCCAAAATGGTCCCATCTCTGATCCTTCCCTAAACCCTCGCCCCGACCAAAATTGATCCACGGCCGGTTCGATGGTCCCAGAATTGGTTCCAATACTCCAGGCTTCTCATGCCCGTGGTCCCTCGACACACTCGATGTACAAAGCATCTCTAGGCTGCTCGGGTTGCTGGCTCCAGAAAATGGTCCGATGGTCCCTCACCGGCTCGCCTAACTGCTTTAGCGACTAGTTAGTCTTGACTATCTTTAGCCCAAGTTCTCGGAAGGGTTCCGACAAGGAGAGAATGGTCCCGGTTGCCCTGTGCGTGGTCCGACAAATGGTCCCGGTGCGACAGACGATGGCTCGATCTCGATCAGCGATGGGACCCGGATTACTTTTAACTACGGGCCAACTAGCCTTAGTCATGACTATCTTTAGCCCAAGTTTCCGGGAAGGGTAACGAAGTTATGGTCCCGATAAAGACAGTGCTTAACTGTACTGGCCCGGTGTCCGACAAAGGCTCCCGATGCGAGAGATACCCCATTTGACCTTTAGCTACGGGCCAACTACCGTTAGTCATGACTATCTTTGGCCCAAGTTCTCGGAAAGCGATTCTGAAGCCATTTAGGCATTACAAAAGGATAAAAGAGTACCCTTACTCCTCCATTTTGGGTACGAACCGCCTCGTTAATCATTCCAGGGTAAGGCTAAGTAAAATACTTGCGATTTCTAGTGGGAAATAAATACAACACACCCCCTTTCAGCTTTAATCTTTTCAATCCCGTGTTTCTCCTTTGTTTCCTTCTGCTCTCTTAATTTATTTGTTCCTTGTATCATGTATTATGTGTTATATTTGATTTTTCCCATGCTTTTTTTACATATTCCCTTCTTCTTGTTTCCTTCTTAAATATTTCCGGTACATTAGAGGAACAAATTATTACTATTGCTTCTACTTTTAAATATTTCCTTATTACGAACTTAATGCTTTATTCAATCTACTGCTTTGCTTTTATTATTGCATCGACTTTGTTATTGCTATAACTTTGTACTATTTCCTTCTACGAATTTCTCAAATTCCAGAGGAATAATTTCAACTATTTGTTGCTAATACCTTTTCAGTATTTCCTTCTACGCTTTCTCAGAAAAATAAATTGAACCGTCTTCTTCACTTTTTAGGTTGCTATAACTTTATCTTTGTTAAAACATCTCCTTTTAATATTTCCTTATACGAACTAGGCTCGCACTTACTCGCGAAACAATTAGCTTCGAGGGGTTCGAGCAATTGTTCATCCTCCTCCTCTCGATATTTATGATTTGTTAATGTTGCTGCGGCTCTTGATATCCCATTCCTTTGACGAAAACGCAAATAATGATTTGGCCCAGGGGCCTTTAAGCCTTAATTTAAAGACCCCATGTAACTATTTTCGTGGAGCCCGATGGAATATTCTTTCCCGATTGTGTCCTACGGCTCCCGATAGAGCGATGCTTTCATGCTGCGACGGCTCCCGATATTAAATTCCTTTGATTTCAACGCAAAGTACGATTTAATTATAACTATTTTTCCTGGAGGCCGATGGTTTAATTTTCCATGATGGTTTCTTCCTCCTCCCGATATTAATTAAGTTGATTTTTCCCCTTGCTTTTCAGAGGGACCCTAATTTAACTAACCCTATTAATTAATTGCCTACAACTTAGGGTGAATAAATTATTGCTATTGCTTATTTATTATTTCTTTCTACGCTATTTTCGGAACAATCAATCAAACCGTTTGCTTCACTTTATTACTATACCTTTAACTTTAAATATTTCCCTTTAACGAACTTCTCCGGTTTAATCCCATCCCTTTTAATTCAAAATATTTCCCTTTCCACTGAACTTGATTCATAATTTAGGCCCGTTTTTACTCCCGAAACAAATTACTCAGAGGGATCAAGTCAAGTCCCTTTTGAAATTCCCCCTCCTCCCGAATATTAGCGATGGTTTAGTGTCGCGACGGGCTCATGAAATTAAATTCCATACGCTTCAACGCAAAAGTACGATTTAATTCAGGGGCTTCAAGCATTAATTTCTTACTCGGCCGTAACTATTTCCGTGGACCCGATGGTTTCCTTCTCCTCCCGATGTTTGGGGTTGCTTTAATTTTGTGACATGATCCCGAAATTCAATTCCGTTGACTTCAACGTAAATAACGATTAATTCAGTGCCTTTAGGCCGATTTTTTTTACTCGACGTAACTATTCCGGTGCCGATGGTTTTCCTCCTCCTCCCGATTCATTAATGTTGCGGAGGCTCTCCCGATATTCCATTCCGATGACTTCAACGCAAAGTATGATTTAATTCAGAGGCCTTTAAGCCTACATTTTTTACCCGATGGTAACTATTCCGGTGCCGATGGTTTTCCTCCTCCTCCCGATTCATTAATGTTGCGACGGCTCCCGATATCTTATTCCGACTACTTCAACGCAAAGTATGATTTTATTCAGGGCCTTTAAGCTAAATTTTAGACTCGATGTAACTATTCCCGTGTATTTGATAATGTAGCGATGGTTTACGATAATGTAGCGATAATGTAGCGATGGTTTACTTTTCCCCGGTGGTTTATTGTCTCGCGGAGTTGATTTTTTCTATGAAATTCTCCATCATCGATAAACATTATTCCTCCCTCGAACTTTTACCTAAACCATGTTCATGCCTCAACAACTGGCTATTATAAACTTGGATACCACCATTTGCAGCGTGATGCGGTCATACCAGGGCCACGCCACCAGATCCCATCAGAACTCTGCAGTTAAATGCCCTTGGGCCGGAATAGTACTGGGATGGGTGACCTCCCGGGAAGTCCCGGTGCTGCATCCAATTCTTTTTTCCTTTTTTTTACGAATTAATTCTTTGGCAATCGAACAAATATATTACGCTGCCAGGCACTAAACTAATTAATTACTCGTGGACTAATGTTCTTTTCATTTTTGGACGTGAATTGATTCTTTGGTACTGAATAAATTAATTGCTCGTATGTATGTCTGTTTTTCTTTCTTCCAGCATAAAATAACCTTGAATACGGAACCCATTAGTTTATCATAATAAATCCAAATACCGTAGTACATATTTCATTACTCTATGTGACGTTGATCTATGTCACCCCTTACTTATTCATAATACATCCAAATACCGTAGTACTTCTTCCATTACTCTATATCACTTCGATCTAAGAACCCATTACTTATTCATAATACATCCAAATACCGTAGTACTTCTTCCATTACTCTATATCACTTCGATCTAAGAACCCATTACATATTCATAATACATCCAAATACCGTAGTACTTCTTTCATTACTCTATGTCACTTTTAACCCATTAGTCTTTCATAGCAACCCATTAGATATACATAATAAACCCAAATATTGGACTGGCTGGTCCAGTAACCTTGAATAACCTTGAATATGGAACCCATTAGTTTATCATAATAAATCCAAATACCGTAGTACTTCTTTCGTTACTCTATGTGACGTTGATCTATGTCACCCATTACTTATTCATAATACATCCAAATACCGTAATACTTCTTCCATTACCCTATATCATTTCGATCTAAGTAACCCATTACTTATTCATAATACATCCAAATACCGTAGTACTTCTTTCATTACTCTATGTAACTTCGATCTCTTTAACCCATTAGTCTTTCATAGCAACCCATTAGATATACATAATAAACCCAAATATTGGACACTTTTTCCATTACTCCATGTAAGTTGTTGTATTTAAACTTTTCTTTGTTCTATTTACACCTATTTACTACTTGTGTACTTAAAATACATGTATCCGCAATTGTCAAAGAGTTTATCATGTTTGCCTATTACGTTTCAAATGTCACTTAACACCCCTTCATAAAAAGTGTGAGCAAAAAATTGATGGTGGAGGGTTTAACTTTTCTTAAGAACAAACTTGGTCCTTCTTTGCTTCTTTCCGCGTATATGTAAATCTGCCGGTTGTATCATTTCTATACTTTGCATGTGGTTAGCACACGTAGTTGTTAGACCCTTCAAGGATCCATATCTGAATTTCTCACCTTCAGTTTATTTCAATCAATATCACATATATACAGTTTGGAGCTCATTTATTTTATAGAAACTATTTTCATGGATACTCATTTGTAATATCCCATCATATGGACACTTCACACTCACTATGTCATGAATCATATGTACTTAATAAATGATTATCGTGATCATATAGTTTTGGATTACTCGATCATCCTCTATAGCGATTAGTTTTGATCAGGACTGTGCGCACAGCTCTCCCTCTTTTGTTTAGGGTTCCTCAGTTGATCAAATATAGAATCCAAGTGACAGCTTAACAACATACTGTACTATCCATTGTTTATTCAACTGCAATTAAAATAATTTAGAAGCCAAAGTCAGTTTCAGATGAGAACTGATCTAAGACTCTGAACCTCTAAAAAGTGATTACAGTTGATTCTGAGTTGAACACATTCACATGATGAACTAACTATATCTATTATCACTAAAATAATTCAGAAGCCAATATCACTTTCTTATGAAAATTAATCTAAGACTCTGAACCTCTAAAATAAAGTGTCTTCTGAATAAAAATTTATATTCCATGTCATCGGTATATATATTATGATTTTCTCTAACAATACTCTGTAAACTCCATCTTACACATATTACTCTGACGTTTGTATTAGTATCCTAAACTTTTAGGATCAAGACTTCATATATAGCCAAATGTCACATTCTTATACACCCTCGGTTTTTCAAATATGAATTACAAGTGAGAGTTGAGCAGATTCACACTGTCAAGTAACTATATCTACTATCACTAAAATAATTCAGAAGCCAAAGTCAGTTTCAGACATAAATTAATCTAATACTGTAAAGTTTCAACTGTAACATCTCTATGAATTAAAATCATTATTTTAGATCGCTTATCTGAGTTTTGTGATTTTCCATCGAATCACAACTTATCAATCAGATCTTTCATGTTTACCGAAGTACTATACTTGCCTATTTAGGATTATATACTTCAAACAAGGTCTTTCACTCTTGTTTATACACTCTGGGTTTTTCATATCTAAGTTACTAGAGACAGTTGGACATATTTACTAATCAACTAACTATGTCAATTAACAATTAAAATAATTCAGAAACCAATATCAGTTTCTGCCAACATTTAATTTCTGCAACATTAAACTAAATTTTTCTGTGAATTAAAACTTGAACTTTATATCATTTATGCATTTATTAGGATTTCTTCATACAATGAGCCTCTATTAACAAGATCTTACAACATTTACTCATACTTTTGCCAAAGTACTATTTTAATTCATGGAACTCATCTATGCTTTTCAATTAAATCACTCAATTTTTCACTATGGATTATTGACATCCTTCTCTGTCTTTTCAAGTATTAAAGATTAACATGTATCTTAAAGATTCCTCAGAATTACATGAGTTTAAACCCTACGCTATTTGCATATGATATTTCATGTTCATGTCTAACCCTCAAACTTAAATGGACATGTGCTATCGTTCTGATATCTTGCATATGGTCAAGATAACCAAGTTGAACGTGCTTTATATTTGAATTTAGTTCCAATATAAAATCAATCTATTTGTATACTGTCTCCATGTTCGGTTTTCCTATGTACCATTTAAAATGAATTGTTTTGTAGACTATACTTGAGTATATCCTTCCATGTATTCCCTTCTTATAATACTCGAGGTACTGACTTCTCATATGTCACATTGCATCTTTCTTTTCCATTTGATCATATGTATAACTTTATGAAGAGTTTAAAGGAGTCCAACTTGATAAAGTATTACATGATTCAAATAATTCGAACACGCTCCGTTTCAATGCTCAACCTGATTTATTCTATCAATCATTTATCCTCCATACGTGAGTTTTTTCAGTGTCCAGAACAGATTGAATATTAATCATGTTGAGTTATAAAGTCCAGCTTGACTACTACATACTATATGTGTAGGTGAATCTAAATATGTATTAATCTGAATATAATTACTATATGTGTTTATATTCATAGTTTATACATATAGTTTGATATACATTTGGTTTTAATTGATTAACCATACTTCTCCTAACAGATACAAGAAGATACTTCTCAAAGTGACTTATGATATTCTTACACGAATTTATGTCTTTAAACCTTAAGCTACTCATAATATCTGTTCATTTCTAACCCTATATAACTAAAATGCACATATAGTGTCATTTTTATTTACGTGTAACACTTTAATCTTCTTTATATATCAAATGGTTTATGCATCTGATCTGACTTTCGTCAAATAATAGCATTATATTCATTTCATCTTATTATGTTGAGCAGTACGAGGATTCATGACTAACATCTCAGCTGTTAACGTCAACAACCCTTAACCCTCAACTGATAATGTTCTCCATTCTTGATTCATTTATCTTGCAGTAGCATTGAACACCTATGTTTTTTAAACTTTACTCAAGCGAACAACCACTAATATTTTCTGTACTCCCTTGGTTTTTTGTTGTTGTCTTTAATCTATGTCTTGAATATTTTAATAACTTCACTAGTCTAATATATACAAAAGAATTTGGTATAAGTTAGATTCTAGTGAGAAACTTTACTTGTTCTCTCAATAGAAAAAAAATCACAAGAAATTCACATCAACTTGACTTAGATGACAATAATATTACGGTTCAATTACTCATGGGAAGTCCTAGACGATAATAAAGTTAAGTTTGAACTTCAACTTTTGTGTTCTCGTGTTGTTAAAACTCTATAGTATCAAACTTTAATTTCTTTATATATTCTGATGTTTCGTCAAATAATACCCATTATATCAATTTAATCTTATTATATCCAAGTAGTATCATGATTCATGATTTTCTCTTCTCTTAACGTCAACAACCCTCAACTGATAATTTTCTTCATTCTTGATTTATTTATCTTACAATAGCATTTAACATCATGCTTTTTAAACTTTAATCCAATTTATTATTGGATGTATTGTATTATGTTAAAGTACTGATACTTCGTACTCGTCATTACATCTTCCCTTTCCATTAACTCATATAAATGTTGATTCAAAGTTTAAATAAAATATGATCTCTATATCTCTTCCACTAATATTTTCTCTACTCTCTTGGCTTTTCCTATTGACTTTAACCATATGTACTGAAGTTCATCTTTATACGTATCATTACAATTTTCTCTTTTCTCGTATAGTAGTTTATTCATTGTTAAAAACAAGCAAGATCTTGATATAGGTTTGAAAATCAAGTCCAGCTTAACTACTATATTCAAAAGAGTTTGATATATATTCACTTTTAATGAGTCGCTTATCCTATCAAATACAACAACTTAAAGATCAAGACTGGTCTCACTCAGATGTCATTAGAAATGTCATTTAGATGGTTTCTGACCCTTTTACACTGGAAACATTCCTCTGAAGTATAAACCGTAGATATTCATAGTGTTCATTCCTAACCCTAGAACCCTATTCATACACATGTAGTATCAATTTAATATCAGATGTTTTTGAAACTTGTGGTACCATATTGTAACCCTACATCTTTCTCTTTTTGGTTTATCATGTAGAACTTGGTTTCAAAATATTTAACAAATATAAGTAGAATTAGTTGATTAAGTATTACATGATTCAAATAATTAGAACACGCTCCGTTTCAATGCTCAACATGATTTATTCTATCAATCATTTATCCTCCATACGTGAGTTTTTTCAGTGTTCAGAACAGATTGAATATTAATCATGTTGAGTTATAAAGTCCAGCTTGACTACTACATACTATATGTGTAGGTGAATCTAAATATGTCTTAATCTGAATATAATTACTATATGTGTTTATATTCATAGTTTATACATTTGGTTTTAATTGATTAACCATACTTCTCCTAACAGATACAAGAAGATACTTCTCAAAGTGACTTATGATATTCTTACACGAATTTATGTCTTTAAACCTTAAGCTACTCATAATATCTGTTCATTTCTAACCTTATATAACTTAAATACACATGTAGTGTCATTTTTATTTACGTGGCACGTATGTATAGTAGTTAAGCTGGACTTGATTCATAAATCTCACCATAAATCTCTTGGATAACAATAAGATGATATTTCACTAATGAGAAGTTTACAACAATAAATAGTTAGGCCTCACCTTTATCTTTTGTATTTTCTTGTTCGTAAGACTCTAGATTATCAAACTAAAATTTCATTTATATACTAAATCGTGTCTTAGGTTTCATCAAATAATACCATTATATTAATTTACATCTTATAGGTTTTAACTATTACTTAGACTGTTTACCGAAGTTCTACCTTAATTCATGACATTCATCTCTTCACTTCACGAATATAACCCTCAACTGATAACCTCTCTCCGGGAAAATTTACTTATTAAGCTTTTCTGACCCTAAAACTTAAATACATAATCCCAATAGCGTTCTGATATGTGCATATGGTCAATCTACACATGGTTCAATTTCTAAATTTAAATAACTTGACAATTATTCTAAATATATTTTATATTCACTTAACTGAATATCACATGTAGTCCATCATATATACTTCATATACCTTCAGGCTAGATCTTAAAGACACATGTAATGTCGGTTTAATATTTTGGATATGGTCATCTATACACCAATTAAAGCTATATATTTATACATCTGGTAACATATAAGGATTTCAATAAGGAAATCAACTTGAACATAAGTTGTATTCTGTTTTCCATGTTTTATTGTTCCATTTAATACCGAGATGTTTTTGAAACTTTACTCCAAGATATAGATCCCATTATTACACATATACTTCTTACTTTTCATTCTCTGCATGTAGTAGTTCATACTATATGTCTTTCTATGTAGATTTACTATCAATGATAGATGTTTGAGAAACTTTACCCTTGAATGTATTCTTTTAAAATACATTGATAAGAAGATATACTTGTCATGACTTTTATATATGTATATAAGGTTATATCTTTCTTTCTCATACTTGACTAAAACAAATGAAAGGTATTTAGGTTGAATTATCAAGTCCAACTTGACAACTACATATTAAGTATAGTAGTAGATTATTTACATCACGAGAGTTAGGTATATCTTAGGTTTTAATGACAAGCAGTACTTATTCTATCGACTCAAGAAAATCGCACCAATATCACTTAGAGGATAGTAATGCGATGGTACTGTTTGCAACTACAGTATATTTAATTCTCAACTTCATTTTTGAATTCTCTTGATTTAAGACTGACTCTCTATAGTATCAAACTTTAGTTGTTTGTGAATTAATATTATATGTAAGATAGTTTATGACTTTTCTCATCAATAAGACCATCTTAATTTGTTCTTAGAGTTTAATTCAGCCTTAGTACCAAAGTACTATAATCTGATATACATTGGTTCTTGATTAAGAACCTTTCCTAATAATTGATAATATTCTTTTTGGATATTATCATATATACACCAGTTCAAGATATACATAGGGTAACATATAAAGATTTGAATAATAAAATCAATCTGAATAAAAGTTGTATTCTGTTTTCCATGGTTCACTGTTTCATGTACATTTAATACCCAGATGTATTTTAAATTAGAAACTCTACTCGAAAATATCCATTCCATTATGACACTAATACTTAAAACTTGTCATGCTCTGCATGTAGTAACTAATACTGTAAGTTTTTGATGTAGCATTTACTATCAATGATATATATTTTAGAAACTTTATTCCAATATACTCTTGGATGTATTGTTTTACGATACATCAAAGAATATACTCGTCATGAATATCACTTAGGACCCTTTTGTAATAACTGGTAATGTTCTTTTTGGATGTTATCATATATACACCAGTTCAAGATATATACAGAGTAAAGATTTGAATAATAAAATCAACCTGAATATAAGTTGTATTCTGTTTTCCATGGTTCAGTGTTTCATGTACGGTTTAATACCCAGATGTTTTTTAAATTAGAAACTCTACTCGAAGATATCCATTCCATTATGGCACTGATACTTAAAACTTGTCATGCTCTGCATGTAGTAATTTGATACTGTATTTTTTTATGTAGCATTTACTATCAATGATATATATTTTAGAAACTTTACTCCAATATACTCTTGGATGTATTGTTTCACGATTCATCCAAAGATATACTCTCCATTATGAAAATGATACGTAATACTTGTCATGCTTTGCATGTAGTAATTAATACTGTGTATTTTTTGTGTAGCATTTACTATCAATGATATATATTTTAGAAACTTTACTCCAATATACTCTTGTTGTATTGTTTTACGATACATCAAAGGATATACTCGTCATGAACTTTCTATGCAACATTATATCTTTCTTTTTCGTGTTTGACTAGAACAAATAGAAGGTAGATTTAGGCTGAATTATTGAGTCTACATTGACAACTAAATACTAAATACTATGTGTAGTAGTAGATTATATATATTACGAGAGGTTTGTATATCTTAGGTTGAAATATCCTTTATTCTATCTATTCAAGAAACTGAGATGAAACTTAGACGACAATAATATGATGGTCTTGTTTGCAACTATGTTATAGTTCTCATCTTCATCTTTGTATTAGAAGTTTTATTCAGACTTAGTACCAATTTACTACCAAAGTACTATCTTAACTCATGACTTGCATCTCTTCTCTTCGAGAACATTAACAACCATGTACATCTCTAAGTACTAAGTACTTTTCTGATCTGCATAGTAGAATACATAAAACACATTATCTTGTTTATCAACATTTTAGTGGCAGATTTACCAACAATGAGTTAAATTGAGTTTGAATTATCCTCCCAACTATTTCATCAAATACAAGAAATTCTACTCATCAAATATCACTCAAGACCTATTTGCAATAACTGGTAAACTCACAAGTATATTCATGAGTTTATAAGGTAATATTTCGTTCTAACCCTAAAATACACAAGCCCAATAACGTTTTGATGTTTTGCATATGATCAGTCTAAACAAGTTCGTGCATCTCAACGTTAAAATAATATAACCAATCCAAATGTCTAGATGCGGGGATATTATCATATACATATATTCCACATAACAACTTTCATGTTTCATTCTAGCATATTACATATTAGCTTGATTCAAGGTTTTAATTAAGTCGAAATATCAAGTCTAGCTTCACTACTACGACTACAAATAATGAAACGGTCTTATTGACAGTATAAGTACGGATGATCATTAAAACTAAACGGGTATCTCACTATCTTATATACGCAGTACTTTCAAAATAACTATGTGCTAAAATAATACAATATCTATTTTTTCCACCTACTATCATATAACTTAGAAGAAAATGTGCATGGATCTCTACGTCGAGAAGAAAATTCATTATTAATTACTTTGTAGAAATAGCTGTTAGAAAAACAGTGTTGTCTATATGGAAAGAATTATCCAAATGGGTTTAGTACTAAATGAAGATAACATATTTCTAAAAGACAAGTTTGAGATAAAACAACCCGTTAGAACATCTACATATTCTATTAATATTAGAGACTTAAAATAAAGACAAGTCAACTTATAAATTCTCTCTCCTTGAGAATAATAACGATGTAAAATTGGTTAAACTTTTGATGATATAATATCTTACTTATTCTGATATTATATCACCAAAATATGACACATTTATTACCACTAAATGAATGGTTCTGATCTTTACTGTACATTTTAGCACATATATAGATTATTGATAAAATCATGGAGAATATAAATGCAGATAAATAAATTTATAAGTTCTCTCGCCCCGAAAATAATTATGGTTCGAAGTATAAAATTAATAGATTTCTTGGTGATGTAATATCATTCTTAACCCATCGTTTTATATTTT
>JAYKYS010000243.1:0-2500 GCA_036924285.1 Asterella californica | reverse complement strand
TGAAGCCATTTAGGCATTACAAAAGGATAAAAGAGTACCCTTACTCCTCCATTTTGGGTACGAACCGCCTCGTTAATCATTCCAGGGTAAGGCTAAGTAAAATACTTGCGATTTCTAGTGGGAAATAAATACAACACACCCCCTTTCAGCTTTAATCTTTTCAATCCCGTGTTTCTCCTTTGTTTCCTTCTGCTCTCTTAATTTATTTGTTCCTTGTATCATGTATTATGTGTTATATTTGATTTTTCCCATGCTTTTTTTACATATTCCCTTCTTCTTGTTTCCTTCTTAAATATTTCCGGTACATTAGAGGAACAAATTATTACTATTGCTTCTACTTTTAAATATTTCCTTATTACGAACTTAATGCTTTATTCAATCTACTGCTTTGCTTTTATTATTGCATCGACTTTGTTATTGCTATAACTTTGTACTATTTCCTTCTACGAATTTCTCAAATTCCAGAGGAATAATTTCAACTATTTGTTGCTAATACCTTTTCAGTATTTCCTTCTACGCTTTCTCAGAAAAATAAATTGAACCGTCTTCTTCACTTTTTAGGTTGCTATAACTTTATCTTTGTTAAAACATCTCCTTTTAATATTTCCTTATACGAACTAGGCTCGCACTTACTCGCGAAACAATTAGCTTCGAGGGGTTCGAGCAATTGTTCATCCTCCTCCTCTCGATATTTATGATTTGTTAATGTTGCTGCGGCTCTTGATATCCCATTCCTTTGACGAAAACGCAAATAATGATTTGGCCCAGGGGCCTTTAAGCCTTAATTTAAAGACCCCATGTAACTATTTTCGTGGAGCCCGATGGAATATTCTTTCCCGATTGTGTCCTACGGCTCCCGATAGAGCGATGCTTTCATGCTGCGACGGCTCCCGATATTAAATTCCTTTGATTTCAACGCAAAGTACGATTTAATTATAACTATTTTTCCTGGAGGCCGATGGTTTAATTTTCCATGATGGTTTCTTCCTCCTCCCGATATTAATTAAGTTGATTTTTCCCCTTGCTTTTCAGAGGGACCCTAATTTAACTAACCCTATTAATTAATTGCCTACAACTTAGGGTGAATAAATTATTGCTATTGCTTATTTATTATTTCTTTCTACGCTATTTTCGGAACAATCAATCAAACCGTTTGCTTCACTTTATTACTATACCTTTAACTTTAAATATTTCCCTTTAACGAACTTCTCCGGTTTAATCCCATCCCTTTTAATTCAAAATATTTCCCTTTCCACTGAACTTGATTCATAATTTAGGCCCGTTTTTACTCCCGAAACAAATTACTCAGAGGGATCAAGTCAAGTCCCTTTTGAAATTCCCCCTCCTCCCGAATATTAGCGATGGTTTAGTGTCGCGACGGGCTCATGAAATTAAATTCCATACGCTTCAACGCAAAAGTACGATTTAATTCAGGGGCTTCAAGCATTAATTTCTTACTCGGCCGTAACTATTTCCGTGGACCCGATGGTTTCCTTCTCCTCCCGATGTTTGGGGTTGCTTTAATTTTGTGACATGATCCCGAAATTCAATTCCGTTGACTTCAACGTAAATAACGATTAATTCAGTGCCTTTAGGCCGATTTTTTTTACTCGACGTAACTATTCCGGTGCCGATGGTTTTCCTCCTCCTCCCGATTCATTAATGTTGCGGAGGCTCTCCCGATATTCCATTCCGATGACTTCAACGCAAAGTATGATTTAATTCAGAGGCCTTTAAGCCTACATTTTTTACCCGATGGTAACTATTCCGGTGCCGATGGTTTTCCTCCTCCTCCCGATTCATTAATGTTGCGACGGCTCCCGATATCTTATTCCGACTACTTCAACGCAAAGTATGATTTTATTCAGGGCCTTTAAGCTAAATTTTAGACTCGATGTAACTATTCCCGTGTATTTGATAATGTAGCGATGGTTTACGATAATGTAGCGATAATGTAGCGATGGTTTACTTTTCCCCGGTGGTTTATTGTCTCGCGGAGTTGATTTTTTCTATGAAATTCTCCATCATCGATAAACATTATTCCTCCCTCGAACTTTTACCTAAACCATGTTCATGCCTCAACAACTGGCTATTATAAACTTGGATACCACCATTTGCAGCGTGATGCGGTCATACCAGGGCCACGCCACCAGATCCCATCAGAACTCTGCAGTTAAATGCCCTTGGGCCGGAATAGTACTGGGATGGGTGACCTCCCGGGAAGTCCCGGTGCTGCATCCAATTCTTTTTTCCTTTTTTTTACGAATTAATTCTTTGGCAATCGAACAAATATATTACGCTGCCAGGCACTAAACTAATTAATTACTCGTGGACTAATGTTCTTTTCATTTTTGGACGTGAATTGATTCTTTGGTACTGAATAAATTAATTGCTCGTATGTATGTCTGTTTTTCTTTCTTCCAGCATAAAATAACCTTGAATACGGAACCCATTAGTTTATCATAATAAATCCAAATACCGTAGTACATATTTCATTACT
>JAYKYS010000242.1:0-52348 GCA_036924285.1 Asterella californica | reverse complement strand
GATTCAGTGCAAGCAAAGGTGCGAATGCATTCTACGAAGGGTTGGATGCTTATAATAAAGCAAAAGGGTAAATGCATCCAGGAACCTTTGGGACACTGTGGATACCATTCAGCAAAGGATAATTGTGAGGGCATAATTGTGAGGCTCAGTATGACTTTAGATGTCTTTGCTACAGACAGCGGGTGATTGGTTCAATGCACCGGGCTCGCAAAATCGCACAACACTGTTGCACTATTGTGAGGCATGCACGCCTTTGTCAAGTCACCCTCTTAATTCTTCCAGCAACATGCGTACAGGACTGTCGCATGGCACTCAACACATCACAAGCTGTATGTGCCAGCTCAAAGCTGTGATGCAAAACATGTGTCTCTGATGTGATACCAGGGCATGATGCCTGCCAACATCCTGTTATTGTAGGACAGCTGAGGACCTGATGGCTGAAGTCAACCTGAAGAAGGGCTAATTCGTTCAGATGCACAGTGCGTAGGCAACTGTGTGTAATCACATCCGCAATCATACGACAGTGGGCACCTTAACAAACAAGGTGTGCTCTGGAAAGTCGCCCTGCCGTTGCTCCTGGCTTGGGCTCAACGACAATGTCACACTGTTGGCACTCAGTGTCACCACAGAGAACTCTGTGTTGCGTGCGAAGCCTGCAGACAGCGCAGGAGGTGAGCAGTGTTGCAGCGCAGCAGGCATGAACATAGCAAAGAAGCAAGAAACTTGCAGTAAAGTGTACCATGCTGAGCCTTAATGGGGCCCATATCTCCAAACTGAGGGAAGCATACTGGCACACCACCCCTGTCATGGAAACATGCTGAGTCTGAGCTGCTTATTGATGGCAATTGTTGATCAATTACATTTACATGAAGTGAGGCTACTGCTGGCTCTGTGCATAGTAGTATTGACCTGCACGGGGACTTTTGCAGCAGCCAAGCTGCAGGGGACTTCAGGAAGCAAATTACAAGGCAAGATTGTACCTGATGGCCTTTGGAGGCTTGAAGACAGCCTGCTTGCTAACAAAGATTTGCTCCTAGAGTGAGGGCAGAGTCGCTTGTCACACTAGGTAGGCTGACGCTGTGTAATGGGAAAATAGCACGTGCTCACCTCACCGTCACTGTTCTTCCAAGAAGTCACGTGAGCTCCATGCAGATACACTTCTGCAGTACTGCTCTGCAGTGCATGCACAGGGGTTCTTGCAAGCAGGAGATCGAGCAAGCACAGATCGGCAGTCGGTGACACTCACGTTTGGGCTTGCGATCTGTACTTTCTTCAGCCCGTTTGTACTGTCAGTCATAGCACCTCCTGGCGCAGTACCCGCCATGGTGCACAAACTCAACTTGCGGAAGAGCGGAAACAACGTCAAGCAATCAAAATGGGGAATTCCTTTTGAATTTTCGGCTCTTCCCAAAAGTATCTTATGCCCAGCATTTCGTGCACAGTGCGACTATGATCAAGCGGGTGGGTGACATGCATGCTTTTGGCCGGTTACATGGCTCCGAAACCAATGTCCATGAACAGGCAGTTCCGCTCAGCGTCAGGTGGGGTCGCGGCTGACAGGCTCATCCCGAGCCACGGACATTCACAAAAGTTCACTAGCAATCTTGGAAATTTGTGACGCACAACGGGCCTGTGGCCTGGACTTTGCTGCGCATACACCATGCCCAGCAAGCTCAAAAACCTGTACCCGGGCAAGCTTCCGCTGCCTCAATTGCATGTTAACATATATGATCCTCAGACGATACATTACCATAAGATACAGCAAGATAGGTCTGTAAAGTCGATGTAGTTCTGCTTGCAGTATGTCCAGGCGACAACTCCCTTGACACCAACTCCACCTTGCTGCGCAGTGATCTGCCCAAATCTCGATGCCTGGGTGGAGCTGTTCAGGGAAAAGTATCCCAACATACCAAAAGCTTGCAGCCAAGGACCCATCGGCCAAGGATAGAAAATCTGCTGAGGTGTCCTTGCAGTTTCTGCAAGTGCCGTGCCTTCATACTTTGCAGAAAACATCCCTGTGCAAGCACTGACCATGTTGCGCCTGCAGCAAGCAGGCAGAACGCTTTGCTGAGCACTATGATGGCTTGATGCAGCAGTTGGCCAAGGACCCTCTGGCAAATTTGCCAGGGTTTGGATCCGAGCCCCCTGTCCATTTTCCGCATAGTAGCCCTCAGGTGCAGCTGTGCTATTGCCTTTACCTACGTTTATGCATATACTTGACGCTAATATTGCCTTGCTGCCAAAACTCCAGCCAACTTATGTATGTTTGATGTGAGCATGCAGCAATTCAGCACACAATGCTGCACATGCATGACGATGTTGGGCAAGACTCATCATCAGGCTATTATTGAGGAGTCACCTCAACTAACCTGAATTTGACATGTGAATCAAAGTAAAAACGTATGTATGCCTTCACCTGGCTGCACCTCTAGCATCCCCAGCTGGTGGCCCTGAATCTACTCATCGGCTGACTCTGGTATTGCCAGCTGGCAGCCCTCAATGCAATAAGCTTTTGGTGTGCTATGAGCAGCTGGAACAATCTCAAGATATTATGTATGTTTGGGCATGTTGAAGCATCAACGCTGTGCTCAATGGCGTGCAGACCTTGTATCAGGCTCTCCGTCACATGCAGGAGTGCACTACTGTGCAGCAACTTGTGCTCTCTCAGTCATTGCAGCAGATGCAATGCTGGTTGCCATACCTTTCAACTACATCAGCAGTGCGTGATCATCAACTTCATTGCATAGTTAAACCATACAAGGATGCTCAGAACAGACTGCTTTGGAGGGACAAGACTTGCCTTGCACGTACCTAGCTCATCATGAGCTGGAAAGGAGTGCTATTATTATTATTGTTATTATTATTATCAGTGGTGATGCAACAGCTGCCACGCTTCAACCAGAAGGTTGCATGGCTGCAGGGGAAGCCTGCCTGAAGGGCCAGGGGTTTTGGGATCCTTTCAAGCCAGTCAAAGACGAGGAAAACAAGAAGGCTCTCAAGCTACTGCCTGCCTGGTGTGCTCAAGTGAGGTCATGCGCTTGTTACTGACTCCTGCAAAAGCATGCTAGTTGGGATCAGGTCCTAGCTAGGTGTATGCTAGCTGGGCATCAGTTCCTAGCAACTTCAAATTACATTTGCTTTTACAGCCTCGGGGCCAACTGAGGGCCAACAGACAGAGTTCTGGTCGTGCAAAGTGTCTGACAGGCAAAACACTGCTTCTGAAAGAAAGCAAGCCCTTATGACATGTGCAGCACTTATAAGCAATGTATGCATAACTCATATTGCACATGCTCTCTGCCATGCAATGCCAAAGCATCAATGGCACAATGGAATGGCAACCTGTAGGTTGTTCAATAGGTGCTTCTCTGTGCATTCTGTGTTGCAGTCCTTGCTCCATCAAAAAAAGCGCTTCATTCAGACCCAGAAATCAGGATTACCTATATTCAGTTGCCATTCATGCCAGTTTCTGTCCAAAAACTGCTGTCCAAGCAGTTGTCTTGCTTATGTGCAATGTAACTATCCAATGTCAGTGTGCTGAGCGTCTACACAAGACTTCTCTGTGGTGCTTTCTGGACACATGCCTTCATGTGTTTACAGAAATACATCGAGTGTGATCCTTCCTCTTGGGCAAGCACTGCAACAGCCCCTTGTTTAAGGCTTGCCGCTGTGCAAACAGGGATCTTGATGAAATTGAGGACAGGTGCAAGCGCTTGGAGCTGGCACTGCGAGGGGTGTTTGCTGGCAATGTTTTTGATCTGGGAGCTCAAGGCACAGCAGACATGTTTGAAAATGGAGAGGTGTGCTTTTTTGCGCTTTCTCTACCCCCACCCCCCCCCCCCCCTCCCCCCAGCGCCCCTCCACCCCCCCCTTCAGGCCACCTTCCCGAGGCCCTCCGCCCGCTGCGCCTCTCTATGCCCTTCTGACAAGTGTAACATTGTTGGACATTTGATGCAGATGTATACAGTGTACAAGATTTGTTGCCAGCTGTTGAATCAGGCTGTAGCTTACCATAGACATTTGGCCCACCTGAGCGCCTTTTTGATATTGCCAATCAAAGACCGTTATTTGTTGCTGACTGAAAGCTTGCATGGGTATATCTTCCGGGACACAGCTGCCAACAGACATCCGTGTGGTTGCTAGCATGTACCTCCACCCTCACAAAACATTTGTTGAAACATGTTCTTTTTGTTGATGATAGGGCTTTGGGGTCAAGTGTGTTCACACTGGATTATTTTCGCTTCTCTTTGCCTTTCACTTCCCATTTTACCTTCTACCATCGCCCTTTGACTGTGCCTGCTTCAGGTCCTGCCCCTTCATCTATGCCTGCTGCTTTTGCCTTGATAGCATACCCAAGAGAGGAAGCTGCTTTCGTCTGTGTCTCTTCCTTTGCCTTTTGCCCCTCTGCTTCATTCCTGGCTGCATATTTTGCCTTTTGCCTTTTTGAGATCCTGTCAAGTTGAAGCACTTTGCCATTGTGCAGAGCGGTTTTGAGAAGACAAGGGTGAATCTGGTGGAGCGGCCCTGGGCCATTGACAATCTGGATGACATTCTGCAGCGCTGGAAAGAAAAGCCCCACCATAAAGCCATGCTCTTTGTAGACAACGCTGGCACTGATGTTGTCCTTGGTAAGGATCACACCTACTCTGCTGAGCAGTGCATGTGATGCATGCACTCAGCAAAAACAAGGTTTCGGCAAGTGAGTGGGCTGGAGTTTTCATGTGCTGATGTTTTTCTCACAAGTAGCAGACATGATGCACTGTGCTGGCTTCCTCAGCTTGTTCTTCTGCACAGAACCAGATAGGTTGTAGATTGTTAGGAGCTCAACCCACATATGGCCACTGCTGCTTTACAGTATAGGACAGCAGAGAGTATATAGGTCATACATACACTCACTGCTGCACTAACAAGTAGGAGTTACACCTCCTTGCTGCCGTACAGTCTCAAGTTGCACAGTGAATCCATACTCATACTGACATACAAGGAAATACAGTGTAAGACTGCATATTGCAGCAGTGTCTGGGTGGTGCACTGTAGGCATGATCCCTTTGGCAAGGGAGCTGATTAAGAACGGCACCTTTGTAGTGCTGGCTGCTAATGAGGTGCCCGCACTGAATGACATCACTGCCGAGGAGCTTAAGGTGTGTGCCATGGGAGAAATGAACCCAGGATTTTTGTTGCCTATTCAGAGGTGGTGTCTGTTCCCATCATGCAAGCAAGTCTTTCAGGACTTGGTTGATGGAGACACTCGTGCTTTCATGAGTACACTCGTAGTCTGACTGCTAAGTTGTGATGTAACCCTGTCATGCTTGTATGTGGTGACGGAGGCAGATCAGAAACTGTTGTTGTGCTTCTGGAAGGTGATACACACACTCTGGACTTTGCGATAGAATACTGTTGACCTACAGCGGCAACTTGTTAATTCTGTTGTGGACTGCTACTAAACAATTGTTGACAGTGTTTGTTTCTATCATACAATGTTGAAAATGTGTACCGTAAGAACCACTTGACTGTGTCCCCAGGTGCTGCTGAGGGACTGTGGCAAGGTGGACAAGCTGCTAGGGCGAGCTGTGGAGGAGCAAGTCATCACTGTCGTCTCTTCTGGCAGCTCTCTGCCCATCATCGACTTGACTAAGGTACAAACCACAGCTTCAGACCTTGTTATGATACTTCTGTCGCCAGATCTGGTGGCACGTTACCAAAGTAACTTCTCACATCCTTTCACCTTGCTGTGCTGTGCTGTGCTGTGCTATGCCTTGCTGCATGCCCAGCTCCTGGTCCTTGTTGGCAAAGTAGTGGCTTCAGCACTGCATACATGACGGTACACAGTACAGAGCACAGTGCCATGCACAGTGCTCTGCATGACTGTGCTGTGGTACTGCAGTTGTCTCCAGAATGTGTCGCAGCAGCTGAGAATGTGGACCTGGTGGTGGTGGAAGGCATGGGACGCGCTATAGAGACCAACCTGTATGCCTCTTCAATTGTGACTCCCTTAAGTTGGCCATGGTCAAGCACCAGAGGTAGGGCTTGCTCTACCTCCAGCAGCAAGATGGGCCCCCTCCCGCCCCCTCCAGCACGTCCGCCCCCCCTTCACCCCCTGCCCTGCTTGATTATCCCATCTGTTGGGTATCACTGAATCACCCAGCTTGGAACACTGGCATAAAGCTGACTGTCCTGTCAGCAGTCCACTATCTGTATGTTGTGCCATTTGCAAAATGAGTTGAATGTTTTGCTGCCCAGCAAGCCCAGCTGGTCTGGTCCAGCATATGAACTCTTGAAGCAGCTTTGATCTGTAGCAGCCTGTGGCGCTATTTGAGATTATTGTTTTGTGTTGCGCACATTGCTGGCCACTTCTTGCCACTGCTATTACAAGCAGCTGACCATGTTATTTGCAAGAATGCAGACCAATGTACATGAAGTGCAGAACAACCCTGGTCAAGCAGTGCAAGTACTGTTCATTCCCTTTCAGCTTCCCATTCCTCAAGCAGAAAGACCCAGTGATGATGTCATCTTGTTTGTCAAAATGTGTCTGCAATGTGTCTGTGCTGCTAAAGGCATCAGCCAGATCTACGTCCTTGTGCTGCTGGAAACATCAAGCCATATTTAGATTGGTGTGTCTGGCAGTGACTGCTGGTCCAGCTGTGCAGCAAGGGGACTATATGTCTCTGGTGGACAGTAGTATGGTTACCTAACTTTTGTCAGTTGCTGGCATTGACGTAATAACTCTAATCAGGCATTTTTCTCAAGCGCTACAATTGTACTCTGGGGGATTTGCTTCAATCCAATACTTTTAAAATAGGAACTCTCTGACCCGGAATCAAGTAAAAGGGGAATAGTCGCACAGGATGATGTTCATGCAGGTTGCTCAGGTGCTCAAGTGTCGCATGTACGACTGTGTGTGCAAGTTTGACAGAGCAAAAGGTCAAACTGGCACTCAGTGGGGTGAGATCTGTGGAGATGCAAGCTGGATCAACAAGGATGGCAGACAAAAGCAGCAAACATACAAGGGCAAAGCATCACCCTGGACGTCAGTAGTTGGGACTGCAAATTGGATACCTGGAAACGGTGGCACTAACCTCTGTGTTGGTGATGATGACTAAGCATAAGAGTTCCAAGTATTGCAATGTCTGACATTGCTCAAGCATGCTTAGTGACGCAGCGTTTGCGAGCTCAGTGTTTGTCTTGTACTGGCCAAACGACTGTAATATTCTCAGCAAGGTACTCAGCTGAACTCTCTATCACCTGTCTTAGCCTATGTGCCATCTAGTGACCACGATCTCATCATGATAGCCTGATGCTTTTTTCAGTATAAGCATTTAGGACTAGCAGCACTGCACTCAGTGAGGATAACCCTGTTTGGTGTAGCATAGATAGAGTGCAATGGTGTGCAAAAAATTACTAACATGATGAGTTCGCATTCAGAGCTGCTGACCTTTGCCATGACAATACTAGCAATGTATACTAAAAGCACAGTGTTATGCCTTCTGATGCCTTCTGCTGTAGCAATGATTGCACACAGACATACACTTTGTCAAGTACTGTCTTCAGTGGGTTCTATTTGTGCTTGTCACAGCTGTTTCAGCAGAAGCGCTCACTGATGTCCACTTCAGGCTGTTTCAGCAGAGCCGCTCACTGATAGTCACTTCAGGACTTTTTAGTCACAACCGCTGCTGCATGATGCTAATAGCCTGATCAGATGACAAACGCAAGACTCCAGCTTGTTTCAGTCGCTTTGTTCCAGCATCACCAGTGCTGTGGAGCGCTGACACGAGTGCAATGCATTGCATCAGGGTCCATGGCTAGCAGGAGAGATGCGTCCCGTAGCTCCTTGAAATGCGCTGCTGGCTGAAAGTGTATGGCTGGAAGACTGAGAACAGGGTTTGGACATCACAGGCCAACTGCCGACCACCCTGTGATCACAATAAACAGTTAGAGGATATTTGCGGGCTGGTATGTGATAGCTAGCTTTGTGTGAAGTTGTGTGCAGGTCAGGACAGCTATGCTTTGGCTTGCTCAGAGATGGCTTGTTCAGAGATGGTCATCTGCATGTTCCAGATCCACAGGCACTACCCTGTCTTGTATCTACACACACCCCTTTGCCTGGAGGGGCAGCACTTGGACCACCTTGATGAGATTTCACCACATCTGCGTGGACTTCCGGAACAAGCTCACACTGTATAAGCAGCATGCAAATCAAACAGCACATCTGTACTAAGCAACAGGCTCAAGGTGTACCTGATAGCTGAATCTGGTCTCAGTTGCCACCTCATTGTATAGGTGTCGATTGATGGCTACAGCAATTGCTTTCCACGTTTCTCTGAACACAACTGCATCCATACTAGCTGATAGCAGCTGGACGGCATCATCCAAGCCTATCAAGCCCTTTGCAGCTGTGGGGACACTACCTCCTCTCTGCATAAGAATTTGTCTACTTGCCGTGGCAGCATATCATTGAGATTGAAAGGTGAGACAACAACCTATCAAATTGGGAAATGGCATGCACAGGAATGCACCGCAAATACCAATCATATGAACTCAACCTGTACTGAGTATACTCTTTGCCCTTCTGTACACTGTACAGAGAGGCGGCTTACCCCTCTTCGCGGTCATAGGAGGTGTTGGAAAACTCAGCCAGATGGCTTTTGTATCTGTAGCTTCTGCTGTCCATCTCAAACTGCCAAACAATTGCTCGCGCCAGCCTCAAAGACCACTTCTTCCAAAAGGAACCACTCGCCCCAGCCTCCACCTCATAGGCACCAACCTCAGAGGCACCGACCGATGCACCGCCGTTCGGCCGAAGCGGCTGCTCGATGGGCATTCCGACCAGGCTATCTGCCGGGCTCACAAGATGAAGATTGTTGGGCGTGAAGGCAGAGGTACGGGGGTCTGTGATGGCGGCAGTGAGGTGGGTGTCCCTGGTGCGATCTGGGCTTGGGGCTAAGGACGCCGAGTCATGCATCAGCAGACGCGGGAGGTGGGATTGCCGCAGGTAATGCTCAAGGTAACGGCATGTATTGATGTACGCAGATACTTTTGGGATCCACTCTGGAGACGCCATGTTGCGAAGGTCCTCTGCCGTCTTCGCTAGCCGCCCCAGCTTGTTTCGGAAGGTCCTCAACATGTTCTGCAATCAGACCAAGCCAGTTTTGTGGCACATCAAGGTATAAACTTAGCTGAAACAAGGGGCCCAGTGACCTCTGAACATCAAATTTGCCAACTGTAAAATGGACCTGTCAGTGTGCGGGAGCTTTGTTGCAGACGCTGGCATAGACTCCAGGTGAACCACAGCACTTCGCCTTGTCATTAGCCCAAACTACTTTTGCATGCCACACCGTGAACAGTGCTTACAATGAATGCCATGTTGCTTGCAGCGGAGCATTGCAGCTGGTTGCCACTGGTGGCACGCTTGCTTACCTTTGGCACAGCTGCAACATAGGACTGCCGTGACTCTGGATCCGAGAGCCACAATGCCCTCTTGGACAGTGTCCAAAGCAAGTGCAGCACATAGTCTGCAGCTGTGGTTGGCCAGAACTCTTCCTGCCACGCCGCCTTGTCTCTGCACAACTCAAAAGAAGCAATTATACCAGGGGCGAGTGAGAGCTCAGCTCTCAGTGACAACAGCTATATAAGCTGCACCGGCAAGTTTTGTTGACGTGCTCTCTGAGCTGATTTAGCAGCCTAGCGAGTGCTGCTTGTGTTTGTAGGAAGCCACGTCTGGCCAGAGTTACATCATCAATAACATCACATAGCTTCATCTATGATGAAGAAAAGTCTTGGCAGCAGGCAGAAGAGCGCTGAGAAAACAGCAGTCAGAGTGAGCTTAGAAAACAGTGCAGACAAAACTGAAGTGGACGTAACATTCAGCTTGGTCAGCAATGTCATCCAAGCTCAAGCACATATGCAAACACCAACTGCTGCTTCCTTAGCACTCGTCTTCCTGCTTGTAAGGATATAGGACTGGCAGCTCATAGCTTCACTGCTGATTCCCTTTTGAAGGACTTTCTGATTGGGAACATCTCTCTGCGACAGAGGGGGAGGGGTCCCATGCATTTGGCCTATCCAGGATGTCTGCCAGCTGCTCCTGCCCATCCTGATCCTCTGCTCTCAGCCAAGCATCCTGCCATGCATCCCGGGCAAACACCAGCTCCAGGCAACTGCCCTTGCCCCAGGCAAATGGCCCTGCAAGTTTGCCGACAACATGGAGTGTCACCCACATTCTTGAACACAGTCAGGCTGCCACTGTACAATAGGGCTCAAAAGCACACCACAGCAGCACAGCTTGACACTGATCATTGTTGTTCTTCATTCTTTGTATGTTTTTTATGTTGTGATGAGCTTTGACCAAAGTTGGCATGCAGCAAAAAGCATGAGCTCAGCACTGAAGAACAGAAGCATGAACGTAATTGTGACCCTGGGCAGGAGTAAACTTGCCATCATGATCCATTTGAGAGTCGTCAATGTAGATGCCACGCAAAATGGACATCTTCTTTTCAAACGCCACTGCTGAGTCAGCATAGAATGTCCACAAATCTTGGAGTGCCCTGCATCGCCGCCAAACATCATTGACGACGACAACAACAACAACAACTGTTTGCAGACGCTATTGAGCTCATGATGAGCTACATGTGTGCCGGGCAAGGCGCATGCTGGCTCTTGCTTGTCCATACTAGTCTGTCAGTGACACTGTGGAAAGAGCTTTGTACAAGACGCTGGAACTTCTTGTCTGTTCATCAACAATGCAGACCTAGTAGCACAGGTCCAGCCAGCGGCAGTTCACTAGGGCCAATGCATGAACTTGCTGCGCTGTGCCAGCTGCATTCTTTGCACAGAATCAGAGCCACAATACCAACACACTGCATCAGGGCCAACGCATGAACCTGATATACTGCTGCTGCATCGTGGCTCTGGGTCTGTGCAAAGAAGGCAGCTGGCAGGGTGCATCAAGTTCTTCAATCCTGATGCATTATGCTGCGATGCAGGGCAGGAGTGCATGCATTCGTGAGCATGCTTACTTATGACAGATGGTCATATGCAACAGGCATCATGGTACTTGGGGGAAGAGAAGAGGGGGGGCGGAGGGGGGGAATGTGGGAAAGGGAAATGTGGGAAAGGGGAACGTGGGAAGGGGGGGGAGGGTTACAGGGGGGTGCGCGTGGGTGGCATGCAACGCAGGGGAGGGGGGAGGGGAGGGTTGACATATAGCCATATGGAAGTGGTATCAGCACCGCAATACTGCATGTTCTGCAAAAGCTTTGCAGCTGATGGCTACCTTGCTGAGGATTTGGCACCTGCATGCATTCAGGTCTGATGATCCCATAATGGCCCAGACGCTCCTGGATCTCATTATTGGCAATGCTGGACCCAGACTGTCAGCACTAGCTTCATTGGACAGCTTGGGGGGATCAGAATTCCTTGGCAAGGCAGTCCTGACAATGCCAGTCCAGCACTGTCTTTGTGAAAAACTGAAGACTTTGGCATCCCCAGCTGTTCAATATAGCTGACCCTGACAGCGCATTCCAGCATTGCTACCAAAAAAGATTGAGGAGCGATTGAGCCATGAAGGGAGCACCAGACGGTGTCCTCACTGGGATGTTACTCTTGAGCAAAGCGACCAAAGCAGGGCCCAGGACTGCACCAGGTTCCTGAATAAGCATACTTTAGCACTGCTGCAACCAGATTCATGCTCAATTTTTAGCTGTGAGCTTACACGGGTGCTTCAGCAGGTTGCATCAGGCTTGAGCGCCTATCTACAGTCACTCTGAACCAACCAGCAATACTTATAAGCATGCCAGAATATGGAAAGTGAAGTGGAGAGGTAGCTCACCTGTTGGCTGAGGCGTGGCAGCACATGTTCGCGGAGGATGGTCTGAACCGCAGCATGCATAGCGCGCGCAAACTCAAACGGCAGGTAGAACACCTTGTCTAGTCCGTGTGACTGCACAGCAGCCTGCAGCGCTTTGAAGCTTTCCAGATGCTCTTCCGCGGCTCGTGCAGCAGTTTCAAACAGCCAGTCGGGCTGGTCAATCCTGTCAGTTGGACGGCCAGAAGCAAAATGGAAGCGCAGCTTGTCCCAGCAGAGGCTTTGTGATGGTCTGTACAACTTCCAGCATGGGGAGCAGATCCAGTGGGAAGTTGACAGATGCCAGCACGCCCTGCATTATTGCATTGCAGACTGTTGCATCTGTGGCTACTTGTCATTGAGTACATGACACGCACCTTGCTAAGACTTAACCCCAACTTGCACGCACTTTGTGAGATTTGCATCAACCCATGACTTGTCCTACAGCACTGCTGTAGGAAAGAAGGCAACAAGGCAGGTGCCAACACTCTGAAGACAGTGTGTGTCACCGCATGCTCAACATGCAAACAAGAGACTTTTGAATCTCTGTCAGAAAGGTCACATGATGAGCAGAAACCCCATGGCTGGGGACATGAGCAGCAGCATGCCCAGCAGGTCAGCTGTGCCAGCCAGTGGTTGCAGAATAGTGGTCAGACACCCCACAAGCAGTCAAATCCATTGACGCCTAGTATGACTGCAACTGTGCAAATGCTTTGATGGCACAGAGATACATTCAGTGGATGACGCAGTGGGTGACAGGGGGGTGTTACAGTGAGCAATAGGTTGGTCACATAGAAGGAGACAGGATGGTCACACAGTAAGTAACAAGGTGGTGAGATGTTACAAGTTGGTAGAGGGTGGGTGAAGCATTACCTGCTGACAAGCCAGCAGAGCATAGATGCATTGCTGAAGCCCTTCCAACACCTACAGCACAGCCCTGGATGTCTTAAGTCAGTCTTTTGCAGCTGCAATTTCATGATTTGATAGGAACTGGAACAACAGTGTGGCTGTGAATGCTGAGTTTGCTTCAACAATTGGCCAACAAATGGCCAGCGTCAAATTGTCAGCAGCATTTGATAGGGCAACGTTGATGCAGCGCAGGTACAGGCTTGCTTACAGGCAATTCACGATTCCTTTTGGCACAGAATTTGCAATCCCCTATGACAAGTGCGCGCAGCATTTCACATTACATGCAGCAACACCGTATTCTTTATTTCCCTAGCCTATCTTACAGGTATGGTCCATAAAGCACACCCTTTTGCCAAGGCAAGGACACAAAAGCAGTGTCTTTGCAGGTACTGTGAATGCTTTGTACACTTGTCATACAAAAGTTGATATTTTGGTTGTAAGACCTTAGCTGACAAGCTGAGTGAGTGAGCGAGTGAGCGAGCAAGCAAGCAGTGAAGGGGCACACAAGCCTATTCACACCCCCCCCCCCCCCCATCCCCATCCCCACTGCTGTGAGCACAGGCTTGCTTGCTTGGACTGCAAAGACGCCTGTGTGAAGATACAGGATGTCAAAAGCTGCCAGCTGCAGTATGGCATTTATTGAGCCAACTTGGCTACTATCACAAAGACAGGTATTGCACAAACAGGGGAGCCTGTCATCAAGAAAGTTAAACACGACACATGCAGAGCTGTGCATCACACCTGTGGCAGGCTGTAGCTTGTTAAATGATGGACGAAAATTGGACAGATCAATCTGCAGATGCAAGCGATGGGCTGACCACAAGGACAGTGTGCAAGTAGTTATGCACTGCATGAAAGCATCCCTTCCTACCGGCCCCACCCCGCATTTCTGCACCCAATACCATACAGATGAGGCACCAGACTCACTGCTGGACCTGCCCCATCAAAACCGCCCCATTCCCCTTGGTCCCCAGCCCCAGGGGGCTGCAGGTCGTCCAAGTGCGCTTCTGATTGCCCCTCCGGTGAGGGCAGGGCTGTGAATTTTTCTGCAGATCCTGAGGCTGGCCTGGGGCGCTTGTTGGGGTTGGGCCTGGCATTGGGGTCATTTGCTAGTGGGGGCGGCCACCAGCACTGCTTCAGGAGACTTGCCAGGCATGCATTCAGGCCATTCAACAGCTGGTCCTGCATGAGATAACCAAACAGCAAGGTGTGTTAGCTGTGTGTGTACTTACATCACTTATCCTTCACTCATTTGCCAGTGGACCCTTCAAGCTCTCACCATGACACATGACTGTATGATCAATGATCATCCTGGTCATGACAAGCACATTGTTTCCTGCAATGTCGGTGTAATGAGTGTATGCTTTTGTATCTTACCTGCCAGGATATCAAAGCAACAAGGCCTGCTGACGGAAAATCACACACATTGCATGGGCAGTGCAAGCCATTGATAGTGTGTGCGGTTTCTGCTGTAAATTGTTCCGGGGAAAACACTGCTATGAAAAGACGTATGAGCAAATGTGCTGCCACAGAAAGTACACTGGGAGGACCGGACCTGGGTCTCTTTGCCTTTTGAAAGACATTTGCTGCCCCGCCGTATGAGCCTGTCAGGAAGCCCCATTGTAGGCACTTCCACAAACGAGTCCGAGGATTGTTGTACATGGCTGTATCTCCCCAGAGGCTCTTGCAGGACTGCCCTGAGGTACTCATGCCATTGCCTGGTGTCCAGCGAGCTTTGCACATCAGCTACTCCTTGCCTGAGACCTGCAACAGCGTGCTGCAACTCCTGCAGCCAAGGTCTTGCTGACTTAGCACTACATGCAGAAGGGGAGCCTGAAAGAGGAATTGCAAATGGATCTAGATGTATTGTTTTGAGTTGCTCGACAACAGGTGTTGCATGCAGCTGCAGCTGGGAAACATGTACTTGCTTGTGGTATGCACTGCATGCTGCAGTCTCAGACTCTAACGCGTGCAGTCTGCAGCACTGTCCGCATGCTGGACTTGCCTCTAATCTTTCAAGATACTTTGCACCCGTGTCAAGGACGGTAGCCTCTTGCAGCAAATCAGGCAAAGGTCTCTGCGCAGGGTCATCGTCAGCCAATCCTGATCGGTTGATCTCGCTGACTGCTTGCAAGCTTCTGTCACTGAGCTGCTGGCGTATCTGCTCCTCTTTCTGCTGCAGCTGCCTCAAGTCCTTTTGTACATCCTCCAACTGGTCCGCTGCACGCACGCCTTGTGCATGCAGCATGGTTGCCGTCACCGGCCTATCGGTTGACGATGTCGCGCATCACTGTGATGGCGGCCAAGCATTCATTGCGTTGGGCAACACCTCTGCAGTGCTGCACGGCTCTGTATTAGTTTATGTATTGAGCACCGTAGCTGGCCTGCAGCAGAGGAAGAGTGACACCACACTTCTTGTGCATTACTGTGCAAAATATAATGCACCTGGTCCAGTGGGAAAGACTTCAAGAATCAAGCATTAACAACTATCAAGTTGAGGGGATTTCTGAGAAGCTCTGCACCAACTGTCAGGTCTATATAGGGCAGACGACTGGCTCAACAGGTTATCACACAAAGCCCTTCCTCAACGCAGATGAAATGCTCTGATAACAAAAAACACTCTTGGAGTCACACTAACATCGTTAGAGGAACGCCCATGCCAGGTAGGATGTAGCTGCAAATGTTCAGATTGACTCATAAACGAGCCTTGTAACAAAACATTGCCACCTGTACGAGGCCAGTCTGCATTCCAGCTGTGCATCAATGCTGCATGTAAGTCTGTTGTTTGTAGTCCATCGATAAGCAATGCTGCAACTGTCATTTTTCAATGATATTATTTACTACCGCCACATGTTGCCTGCTCTAGCACCTGCTCATCAGTCGTATTCAACATAAACGAAAAAAGAAACTTTGGTTATAAATCATACCTGCATCAACCTAGCTAGCTCTTTGCACAGTGATTGAGGTGCTCTTTGCAAGTCGCCACTTACACTTAGATGACATGCTGCTGTACATATCGCTCTGCCACTTTCTCAGCCAATAAAGCTCACCTAGAGCGCCTGAGGGGTGTCATTCTGCAAATATCAAATAACGCTAGATTCCTTGCTGATGAACACAAAATTCCTATAGCTGCTAGCGCTGTACTATTGCTTTGTGTGGTCAGCTATGTTATTTGATGCAACGTCTGGGACAAACACAACGTCCTCGCCATTGTCTGCAATCCTAGGTTGCAGATCTGTGTTGAACCAGCTTGTCAACAGGCCACCACCATCTACCGGAATTGAGACCCCTGTGACAATTTTTGGCAGAGGCATTAGCGCCATAAACACTGCTGCTATGAGAAATCAACAAAAAGCAAGAAACTTGCACAAGGGCGTGTAGCAAGAGATACAGCAGCATTAGGCTGGGACAAGTGATATGAGATCACATGCACACTGGCTGTTTGAATGTGGGTTAGTAAGCTGTAGGAGCAAGCTGGGGGGGGCACGGGGTTGGTGGGGGACACCGTTCTGAGGGAACAGGTGTGGGGGAGGAGAGGGCAGGGGACAACATACCTGTGATGAAGGAGGCAGCCTGAGATGCAAGGAACAGCACCACTGAAGCAACCTCCTCGACACGAGCGTTGCGCCCCAGTGGATGCTGCACTGCTGTCATTGCTTCCATGGTGGCCCTTGTCTTGTGCTCATCCCTTGCTAGCCTGTCTGCAGCAATGAGCACCCCTAACAGAGTCTAATGTGGTGATGAAATGTTTGCTGTGCAAGGAGTATGTGCATGTAACATGATCATCATTGCTTTTTGGGCAAGATTGTTTTGCCCTCACATGATTGTCACACACAGCAGGTATGCCGTCACCGTTGCAGCAACTCTGCTGGGGCATGTCTGTGCCGTCTCAAAGCATATGATGGCACAAAAAGGAGCTGCACAGTGTTCTTCCACCACAGGTCGTACAGACCTGATGCCCCTCAAGGCAAGGCAAGACTTTGTCCATGGTTGCATGGTTGAAGCAACCAGACGCATGTTATGGTGACCTGCTACACCAAGAGTGCTCCCAGCTGGTGGCTTTGCAGGCGGACCAGCCAGACCAGGCTTGTAATGACATGCGAATCAAAGCTTCCAGCATAGTGGTGAAAGCAAACAGCACAGTGGAATGCGAGGGCCCGTTTTTCAGGGTGACAGGGCTGTCAGAAGTGCCCTTGCCATAAACATCTGTCAGAACATATCCTGGGTTGACTGAGTTGATTCTGATGCCGTCCTTTGCATGCAGCATGGCAAACTGTCTTGTCACCTGCACGTGCACATAATGCACATCAGCAGCCAGTTCAGAAAGATTATTGGAGTATGCAGAGTCACTCCTTTGCAAGTATATGGCCTGATGCCAAACAGCATTGCATCTGATGTACATGGCTGTTGCTCTTGGCAGCATAATGGTAACATGCAGCAAGTTGCTCTCAGCATGCCCAGAGTGTTTGAAAGGGCAACCACACAGAGAGATGTGGTTGCTCTGGGCAACCATGCATTTGTCAAGCATTCAGGGATATTCTACCGCGTCCTCCATGCTTTTAGAGGCATTATATGCCATCTGTATGGTCTTGTTGGTCTGACTCATCATGGAACTCATGTTGATGATGGTGCCTTTGCTCTTCTTCAGGTGGGGCAGTGCAGCCTACACCAAATGCTGCAGAGATGAAATGCATTGATGCAAGAATTGCTCAACATTGCTGCAGAAAGCGAGAGGGCAAAGGGGCGGAGAAGGGGGGGGCGGCATGGGGCCAGCGCAATGACGGCAGTGCAGAAGGTTTTTTGTTGAACTCTGGCCCAGAGTGGATGTAGCTAATAATGTTAGAATGTTATGTGCACCAACTGACGGTGTGCTTTGTGCCAGCCAAAGGGCAGCATGAGTGTCAACACATGCACTTGTCAGTCCATACTGGTTGGGGCCAGACAGCATGCAGCAGTGTGAGTCTGACAGGTGGCTGTACCTGCATCATAATGACGGTTGAGGCCACATGGGTTTTGTAGTTTTCCAGAAACTCGATCTCATCAGCCATGCCATAGTGTTGTGCTCCCAAATCACTGCAGCAAGCACCTGCAGCAAGCATAGCACAATGTAGGTCAGACAGCAAGTCCACATAGGGCACAATGCAGGACTGCTAGGTTTGACTTGGAAAGACGGCCAGATCACTGGGAGTTCAAGCACAACTACATACTGCAAAGCACTTCATGTTACAGTTGCATATCTGAAAGATAATGTCAGCAGCCCAACACTCTGCACAAGCAGTCACCTGAACAGCTGTGCACCAGTGCAAAAGACTCACCGTTGTTCACCAAAACATCAAGCCCCCCCATGGCACTCACCTAAGCAGATGCATAGACATCTGTCAGTTCAAGATAGCCTGATATCCTAAGTCAACATGCATGAGAGGATGAAGCTTACGGCCTCTTCAACTGCCGATTGGCAGTCAGAACCCTTGGTCAAGTCACCGGCTACGGTATAGCCCTGTGCCCCCAGCTTTTCAATTTCCGTAACAACGGCTTGAAGTTTAGTTCTGGATCGCGACATCACGCATATTTTCGTAGCTGTCCTGCTGCCAATTGCATTCTGTGTGGCAAAAGCCAATGCGACGGCCTTGCCAATGCCGGAAGAGCTTCCTGCACGTTCAACATCCGAGCACGCGTGGTGCTACCTCGCTGCTGACAATACTAGGCTGACAAAATGACTTGCGCCAGTGCCGTAGTGGCAGCGTATCGCGTGAATGAAGCAACAACAAGCCCTTTTTTGCACCTGTCACAAGCACTCGCGAGCCGACAAGGTCGGGATGCTGCGCGTACTCCGCCTGTTGCGACTGTAGCATCGTTTTGAGCAAACTAAGCCGCGTAATGCGCTGGTCGCACTGGGTCCAAGGGACAGCAGGATGCTACTGTGTGACTTGTTGACCGCAGACGTCGCCGGCGATGTTGCAGCGACACAAATCAAACAACCCTGTGACTGATTTGTGACTAACGCATAGTAATTGTTGACACATGTGTCAACTTTGGATATCTTGACATGATGGAAACAATGCAGATGTTGGACACGCAAGCCAACTACTATGATAGAACAGCAAGTCACATCAGGAGCAAACTTGTGACTGCATAGCAGGCTTGAAGTCAATGGCTTGTACAACTATTTCAGTGGCTTGTACTACAACACGCATGCAATAAAAGGGGTCTGGCATGAACTCCTTATCAAGTCAGATGTGTGCCAAGGTTTCGAAATTCGAATATGTTGCGAAAGAAGCGCAAATCCAAGGACTGCAAGCTTCGAAATGCCCACAGATTCAGTGCGGCTGCTGAATGGTCGCTCATTCATGACACTGTAAAAGTTTGAGACATTGCGATGGTAGCAAAGGTCCCCCCTCCATTAGTCCATGAGGACTCATCCCTTGTGCTACTCACCTCAAACGAACGCACACATGGACAACAGCAGTGGCGCCACACTAGAAACAGACATGCTGCAATGTCTGTCTTTCAACAGCCGAACGTTAATCACATATGACTTCAGACTCTTCGGCAATAATATTTTCACAAGTCTGTCATAGCGCAAACAGAAGTTCTATCATACATCATTGTCACAATACAGCTGTCATCTAACCGGTGACACTGTTCAGCAATTGCAAATATAGTTTGGGCCACCAATGCAGCTGTAGCACCTGCTCATACCAGCAGGTAGATCATTAAACGAAATTGACATAAAAAGTATTCATGAAACAGCAAGCACCTGAGTATGACTTGCACTGTGACATTGTACCACAGACCATGGGCATCTGTATTGAACCCATCAGCACACTCCATGCATATAGCTCCTTGTAGCTGCAGTGACTGCATGGACTGGCATATAATCTCTTGTAATGACACTTGTGCAACCACCGTAAGGACCAGCAAGGGCTCTAAGACGGGAGCTCAAACAGCTTTTGAAAAAGGTGACTTGCACCAATACTATTTGTTGATGGTGGCAGAGGACGCATGCGCAGTATTTACTTTGGCATTTGTCTGAAGTGCTCGCACCCTGACAATGCAAGCTTTTGCAACATCCATTTGCATTGCATGACCTCATATGATAATTGTGATCTAGCAATCATTATGCTAGTCAAGAGGACTCAAGATATGCCGAATAGCAACGCCATTTTGCAGTTCAATCTGCAGACCCAGGATGTGGTGAAGCTACCAGCAAGTTTGCAAGGAGCATGATTGCGCTGTGTGTCATGATGCACCTCACACCTGGGTGACCATTGAAATTTGTACAATTTGCTCACCAGATTGGTCCTTGAGAAGCACCTGCAGGGAAGCCATTACACTAGTATGATGCACAGAAGAGTGCTAGGCGTGTGCACAAAGAAAGCACAATGACAGTTATACCAAGAGCAGACCAATGTTATTCAGCCAGCTCTTTTTTAATCCACCTATATCAATTTCAGGCACAGCAAACTGCATGCTGGATTCCCCAGCTGCGTACTCCTGATGCTGCGAAGAGCCAAGGTGCAACAAGTGTCTCTGCAGCGTCATATCGACCATATACTTCACCTGCAAGGCAGACAGACATGCTGGCTACAGTTTACCATGTACTGAACAACAGACAGGCGCAACAGACCTCCCAGTAGACTTGCTGCAGTGGCTCACTGCAGACAAACCTGACGTCGATTCTTAGTGATTCACCTGAGGCCATATATGTTCACACACAAGTCAAGGACGCCTAATTAGAATTTCTACAAGTCACAAACGTTCCTTACCGAGAGGACAGTCGTTTGGAGTAACCTGCAATTCCGTCACCTCTATGACTGGCGGCATACCTACGGCATGTGCGCACACTGGGGTTGGCACGTCCTTTGTGTTCGGTAACCAAGTGTGCAATTTTAATTCAAGAAGAGCAGCAGTAAGTTCAGAGCAGAGGCGGAGTCCTGGTTATAATTAGGTTTAGGTCACCGCCAGCTCAATAAGCTAATAATAAGCACACAGTCAGGTCGACCCGAACCTTGAGCTGAGCTTTGTCGCGCATAGCTCTGTCGCTCTGACCAAATGGCCAATGCTCTGCTCAGCCACTGGACAGTCAGTGCTAGAGCCGAAGGGGTCTGCCCACAGATACTGCCTCAAAGGATTGTGCACTCGCATCTTATACCCCACACACGGAATAGCTCTAGACACCAGCTTTCAGTAGGTAGGCCAGTGTGAAGTTCCTCATACTGCAAGACTTGATGTTTGCAGTGACTGAATTGACCTGCTGACTCGTCAGGCAACAGGATTACATGTACAACCAGAAGAGCTCTACAGTGTAAAGCGGTAGCTGCTGCCGAGCCCGCGCAGCAGCAGCTCGATGTCACAAAGGTAGAGCATGAGGAGTGCTCGCGCTGTTTGAGTTGACACGTTATGAAACGCTGTCTGAGCAGAGTTGCTCACGTTGGCTTGTTGCAGATGTCTCCACTTGGCGATCGACTACTTGTAAAACCTGAGGAAGAGGCACAGGTAAGCATTTGCTGTTGCTTCATTTGTTTGTCTTGCATTAGTATTGGCTCTCATCAGTCGGCAAGTTGTGCATTATGCATTCTTGTATGCTTCTTCTGCTGATCAGCAGTGAATAGCTTTCAGTAGTCACCAATTGTGCAACAAACACCACACCGCCAATCATTGTTGCATGTCTTGCCTTGCCTCACAGTCAATCATGCCTCACTGCTACACGTTGAACCTGGGTGCAGACAACATCAGGGGGTTTGCTGCTGAGTTCGGGCACCACAAAACCAATTCAGGAAGCACTGATAGGAGAGGTCTTGGCGGTTGGCGAGGATGTTGAGATCGATGTCAAAGTTGGCAGCAAAGTATTGTTCAGCAAGTACTCGTCCAGCGATGTCAAGTCTGCTGATGGAGATGTATCGTTTGTGGCTCAGAAGAGCATTCTTGCTACTCTGAGCTAGGCCGGCTGTCATCTTTTGGGCACACAGTTTCATGGATAATTCCACATGCCATCAGGTCATATCTGACAGACTGAACAGCAGTTGTTTGAGCTAGAGCAGCTCACAACAGCTGTCTTAAGGTGATGTTTTAAAACTATACTATAGTTTGCAATTGCTGCTTAGCTTGAATCACTGATGAACATCAGCGTACTTGTTGCTTCCACATTTTCTTTACGGGTGCTTGCCTGTTGTGTCACCATGTCAAGACAAATGAATGAATGCCTTGTAGTGTTTGCTTGAATTTGCGCTGTCTGTAATGATGCTGGTTGAGAGCCATTCCTGAATCATATGCACCGGTGCAATTGTTGGGTCCTGAGGCTTTGCCCCACAGCTGGGGGCTTCAAGCTTATCTGGGCCAAACAGGGCCCATCACCAGCAGCACTCACGGACTACTGCCTGAGCTCTGCTGTCTGACCGTGGTTACCTTCTGATCCAGGCATTTTTCCATGCGCTACAATTGCACTTGAGCATGTGATGGCATTCAATTCTTTTGGCACACGGCTACTTGTCATCAGTTGCAAGCATGTCATGCTGCATGTGTGTGCCACAGCAAATGTTGCACCGGCAACTTCAATCATAGCACTGAAGATGCAGGTCCTAGACTGTGCAGCGTGATGCATGCCTGGCACTTCTGATTTGCCAACGTTGCTTGCCTTTGCTAATGATCTCAGCGGCGGGCACTGTGCAGTCACATCCGCAGACTTAAGCTTGCATGCTCTGACTCTTTTCAAAGTGTAGACATGCACGCGGAAGCAACCACGCTCACTTTTGAGGCTTTGCATCTACATTTGATAATATAACAGGCAGCAGGTCAATCATCAATAGAGTGTCAGCAGTGCTTTGGATCATAGGGTCACGTGTTTGAGAGCGACTGCATTGCATATCCGAATATAATATGAAAAGCTAGTTGAGCTATAAATGAAAAGCGTTGTACACAAGTCTACCCTAAAGGCACCCAAAGCATGTTGGGCTAAAGCATTCCAATCAGTTGCTTTAGAACGCAGCTATCACGAAACCACTTGACTTCAAGTCACTCGTTGGACAATACGATATCAAGTTACTCAGTCTAATCAAGACTGGTGCCTCCCACTTGGAAGCATTGAGCAGCATTGTTGGGTTCTTGTGCCTGAGGAGTAATGGCATATCTGTACAGAGGCTCATCGAAAGTGCCCCCCGTGTTGTCACTACCAGCCGCCAGACCTAGAAACCAGTTGGTGTAGCGAGTCAAATGTGGCTCGCCAACATGCCAACTGGCCTTTAAAAACACTGTTTCAAATGGATGCATGGAGATACTGTCGTACGTGCCATGTCTGCTTGGATGTACATTGCTATTGCAGTGCCAGTGACGTTCTTCACGCCAGTTTGTCTCGGTGCTGTATCGAGACATGAGCGTGGCAATGTTGAAGCCGGCATTCAACAACACATTGGACAAGCCATACTCCCCTAAGACAACAACGCCATCGTCACAGAGCTTGCATGTTCGCAGACCAAAAACACCAGCAGCTGTGACCAAGTCAAGACCTTCTTGATCTATTGCAAAGGCCCAAGACTCAGCCTTTGGGCCATAACCCCCAGCATCCACTTTGGGTAAGCATACTATGGACGAAGACACAAGCTTGACATTCCCTGTAAACCTGTCAGTGTATGCCATAGTCCACTGCCAACCCAGCGGCATGTAAGATGGATAGAAGGGGCCTCGGACAGAGCTATTTAGGAAGATGAAATACTTATATCGCCTGTATTCATTCTTCTGGCGCAGGTACTCGATGGTGACGTTGTGTGCAGCAAAATCCATGCCCTCATTCTCTTTCCTTTGCAGCATCAGGAGACCTTTGGCAGACCAGGCTTTTGACACTGTTGACAGAACCGTTGCTGCTGCTCCATCTTCTTCTAGCACGTGACTGAGGCTCTTGCAGGGGGTGCACTTGGGACCATTGACGATAATGGAGAAGTCTGTGTTGCTTGGGGCTCTGTATGTGCTGGAAACACCCATGCCGACGCTGATGAAGAACTGGAAATTTGCCAGCTGGACACTGTCCTTCTCAAAGTAAGAGTAAGAGGCAAGTATGAGATCATCGCTGAGCAGGCTGCGCTCCAAGGGACGGTTTGATGGATGCGATGGCGTGTGTCCAAAAGTGGTGTGCTGAGAGGTAAGCAGAATGGTAAAGACCACCAGCACTAATCCGGCAACAAGCAGGGTCTGAAGAATAGTTGATCGCCGTTGCGACCTTTTGCCGAATGCTGCCATGTCAGGCTGTGGCAGCATGGCACCGAAGTCTGCATTAATCACTCGTCGCGGCGTTCTCGAAAGCAAGACGGGTTGTGTCATTTGGCATCGTGATTGCTTAGGAGAGGTGTCCAAAATGTGCTGCACTTGGTGCTGCTTCATTACTAATACCAGAAAACGCTTACTAACATGCGCGTCGCGTCATGCACTTCTGCAAATGCAGGAAGCTGCAGAGACAGACTGCCGCACTGCAGTGTAATGCAATGCGGTGCATAACAACGACTGTAGTGATTATAGGCTTTCGCTCCTGGCAATAGCAAGAGGATAACCTTTTGAAAGGTTCAGTTACTGCGCCTGAACCTGGCCAGCTGGGTTCCCCACAAGGCAGCTAGTCAGACTCTACTATGCTTTTCAATTTTTAAGCAGACTCTGACTCTTGTTCCGGGTGTTCCCACTGCGGTAGTGTACTATATCGTGGCTTAACACTCACTTTTCCTGAAGACAAAATGGCTTGTAGCATGACAGCAGCATAGCAACTTGAGCTGCGGCGCTTAGCTGTCAGCCAGCTTGAATGTTTGAACTCAATTGCTTTGCAAGCGTTTTGTGTCGTATACTGATCAGCTTGGCATCACACCATGATTGCAGAATTGTGGCAACTGCTTGCTTGTCTTCCAGTAGCACCAGCAGAACAGCAGCAGCATCCATATGGGGGCTTGTGGCTGCGGCACTGGCCAAGCGCATTGGATCGTCACAAAGAGAGAAAGCCACACTCGACAGCAAATATGCACAAGGATGCACTGCAGGACAGGTTTGCTTGCTGATCATGCAAATCTTTGATGACATGCTACTAGTAGCTTAGCTTTACAAACATCTTCAACTGTCATCTTGCCGCATTTGGTGCACAATTTGCTTAGCATTTGAGAAGTGCTGATGAAGCATAAATCAAGCGCTTCATGGCGTTCATCATTTGTTACAGTATATGTTGAGTTTCCAAATTGGTACTGATGCCCATGACAGATTCCTTCCGCCTGCCATATAAAACTGTATACGCTGTCATGCCGCCGTGATGTTGCCAACGTAAAACGCTGCGTACAACGTTTCCCCGGATCATGCTTTGGCTTATTCTGATCACCATGCACACCCACAAGCAGGGCAGAAGCAGAGGGCGTTTGCACGCATAGCCGCTATCAGGGCATATTGGATAGCAGGTCACAACATTGCAAGACAAGGTCGCAACGGGCACTACACGCGGGACTTTAGCCCTTATAGCGGACTCGCAAACCAACAGCAATCATGTCGGTCATGCAGAAAATCAAGGACATTGAGGATGAGGTACGACTCATAGTCTGGACGTCAAGGAGCAATTAGTCCAGGCTATGACACATTCGCAATGTTTTCCTGCTGCTGCGCATTTCTGCGGACATCGCAAGGTACTATGCAAGACAAGCAGATGACATGGAAGGACAGATGTCTCGACTTGTGTGTGCAGATGGCAAGAACTCAGAAAAACAAGGCCACGTCAGCACATTTGGGGTCACTCAAGGCAAACAGCTGCCAACTAAGCCTTCACACTGCAGTTTGTTGTCTGCATTCTTGTTTGCCTGTCACCATACAGTGACGCTGCTGACAACCAGCTACGTGTCTGTGACTTGCAAAGTCATTGACTGTGCGCAGTGGCTCGACCATCTAGCACATTGGGGCATTGCTATGTAGTAAGCATACACAGATTGTCATCAGCCGTACGTAGACACTCAATACAATATCCAGTCGCCATTGTGCACAATGATGTCAATTGAGAAAACTGGCAGTTCAGGTGTGCGTGGTGCAGCAAACCATGCCTGTCATATATCAGCTGCAGATGTGCTTTGCAGGCGAAGTTAGCAAAGTTACGGCGGGAGCTGTTAGAACCCAGCACAGGGGCAGGAGCAGGAGGAGGCGGGAAAGGAGAAGGTAAACACTCCATTGTGTCCTTACTCATTGCGCTGTGGCCTTTGATATGTCGACAGAGACCAACAGATGACCCTGAATTTTAGGCTGTGCAATGGTTACAAGGTGATGCCATCTATTGGCAGTGCAAGAACAACGACGAACACTGCACATGTCAGAGTGTTTCTTGTGCTAGCTCTTGGCTCAGCATATTGTGAAACATGCTGCACCATACTTATTGGGTGGCGAGACGAGTTGGCAATACTGGTCTTGCTGATCATATGGCCAGTCAGCAGCTGTATTCTGTATACTTGGTCAGTTGCAGCATCACCAAAGGTCTCGTCATTATTCACAAATACCATGTCATTGAAAGCACCGGGGTCACATACAGCATTCTTCCAGCTGCTAAAGAGCTGTGCAGGCAACAAAGAGTGCCAGAAAATGGGCACCTTTCCTGTGATTCAGAAACGAGATACAAAACTGCTTTGGTGGTTGGGAGCTCTGATGTAGGTGTATCAAGTCTGGCCGTAGGTGCTGGTTGCAGAATGACAGATCAGCTACATGCTTCTACAGGGTTTGATGTCAACAAAGTTGGAGACGCAAGGGTGGGTCTGGTTGGGTTCCCCTCAGTGGGCAAAAGCACCCTGTTGACTAAACTCACAGGCACAATGTCAGAGGTGAGCACACTCCCAATTCCAAACACACAACACGACGCCAGCTGTATTGTGTATGGTAACCGCGCTGAATGGATGCCAAGCTTGCAGCACTGCTCCCAAAGGCTTTCTTGCTGTTCTGTCTCCCATCTTGAGCCCATTCAGACCGCACTCCATCCCTGATCCCCCCCCCACCACCCTCCTGACCCTGCTTCCCAAGCCCTTCCTGCGCTTGATGCATTACGGCAACACTGGAGGCTCAGCAAATGCCTCTTGTTGTGTTACTCAACCATTTATTCATCTGTGAAGAACAGCATCTCAAAGATTGAGAGGTTAGCAGAGCATCTCTGAAGTTTGGCTGAAGTGTCCGCAGCAACTTATGTCACAGCAGCATGTTTGCTTCAGGGTGCAATGCTGCTTGATTTCAACATTTCAGCCCAAAGCACTGTATGTGGGACATTGCATCTTGACATCTTGCTGCTGAGCACCAGACAAGATTCTCTTGCCCCTATGCCATCTGACCAGACCTTTGCTTGATGACTAGCAATTTTGCTGCAGTTGCATTTTGATCTGTTGGCGTCAAGATAAGAGCCTCTTGTTCTGTGTCAGCTGGCCCCGCTTGGTCTTGTTGATGCGCAGTTGAGGTGTACACTTGCAGGTGGCAGCGTATGAATTCACAACTCTGACATGCATTCCTGGCGTGGTCCATTATCGAGGCGCCAAAATCCAGATGTTAGATCTGCCAGGAATTATCGAGGGCGCCAAAGATGGGAAGGGTCGCGGGCGCCAGGTATGCATTGAGAAACCCTTTGCAGCACTTGAGGTTCTTCCCAGGCACAATAAACAGAAACAGTGATTGATCAGCAGCAAGAATTGACTGGAGGCAGCAAAAACACAATAGCCGTAACAACAACGTATTGGTCAAGGACCCCTCAACAGTCATCACTACAATAGCAGTATTCATGATCATGCCACCTACAACTGGAACAGCTGATTGCTTGCTTGCTGTACTTGTCATGAATTGTTGAGTACCACTTCTGCTTGTTGGCATGCACATAACATGGCACATGAACACTGGACACTGGACTGCACCCACTTTGGGCTACCTTGCGCCTGCCCTCCTAATCCAAGCTTGTCTTCCATGGGTGGTTGTGCATCTGGCAGGGGCTGTTTGTTCATGCAAGCAGCCAGGCCTTGCTGCATGCACAATCACCCATGGAAGACAAACTTGCGTGAGTAGGGCAGGCAAAAGAAGGGGACGGCATGAGGTGTAGATGGCACACTCCTTGTCAGCAAGCATCCGCTGCCTGAGACACACATAAGTGCCAACATTCACACCTCATGCACTGCACCCTGCATCCCCTTTGTTCATGCTGCCCATGGGATTCTTCCCAGGGCTGCCTTCTGTCAAGACTCACGCGCTATTCTGCCTGCTGTGCTGGCGCGTCTTCTGGTGCTACTCTGCCAGATCACATGTGCAGACAGGTTGTGTGCAGCTTAGCTTCTGTACCATAAAATCTTCAGGATTCACCGTACAAGGACCACGGGCTGCTTGTGCACAGAGGCTCCTGTTATGACACCTAACGGCATAGACCTAAGTTTACTTCACCATTCAAGGCTTTCGCTACATGAACTTAGCCATTGGAGAGCTACTCATCTCCTTGAGGGGATGTTTGTTCAGCCAATACTGCATGACCAGTTCCAAGGGGCCAGTTCAGCTTCCATACCATGGAACAAATCAATTTTGTACTAAGCGGCACCAGGTAGTGCATTGTCGTCAGACTGCTGCCATCTCATGGTACCAACTGCCTCCAAACACTTCGAGTGTTGTATGCATGGCACATTTAATGCAAACAGCAAATAGGCATTTGCCAAGTCATTGCTGGCAGGCAACAGCCCGTGTCAAGCGCTGCTAGCATGCGTCTGTTCAATGGAGTCACCATTGACTGCTTGCTGTTTGATGGCAGGTCATCAGCACAGCGCGCACATGCAATGTCATTCTGATTGTGCTGGACTGTCTGAAGCCCATCAGTCACAAGAAGCTGATAGAGAAGGAGCTCGAAGGGTTCGGCATCCGGCTCAACAAACGGCCTCCTGGCATAACCTTCAGAAGGAAGGACAAGGGAGGGGTTAGCCTGACCACAACCATTTCTGAACCTAAGCTAGACCTAGAATGTGAGTTGTCCTTCTTGTTCCTCTTCTTCATCCTTGGCTGCTGCTGAGAATGTGCTTGTCAATTTCATGCACAAGCCTGCAGCCCTGCAAATGCATGCACCAGGCCTTTGCCGTATCATATGGATGTCACACATCTTACTTATCCCACATACATATCGTCAGGTATCACAGCAGGTCAGGTCTGCTTACTGAAGTGACTCAGCCCTGTTATATTGGAGAAGCAGTGACCAGGTTGAGCTGGCACACTGCAGAGGGCTGTCTTCATGCCCTTAGTAACAGGGAAAGACAAAGTCATTTTGTGGTCAAGCCAGGCACTGCAGAAAGTCCTGCTGGTGGGATGTGTCTACTATGTCTGGGGCGCGAAATGCTCATGTGGGGCAAGGACTGCTTGTTGCCCAGTGTAGCTGCACTTACCATGATGTTGCCCATCGTAATGTCTGTATTGCAATATGTGTGTATGGCTGCTTACATATCTACAGATACACTGTCATGTGAACTCATCACAAATACTGCACATCAAGGACTTCAGCATGTTATGGTTGTTCCCCTCACACACTTACCTCAGACTTGCTTTGGGGGTGTTGCTCATCTTGTGCACCAAGCTCCAAAGCACAGATAGGAGCAGATGACAGCTGGTTTGCCGTATCCTACTATTGTCATAGCACTAGGCGAGTCACTACAACATAGTGACAGTGTGGCCACTACTCACATCAGCCTGTGTGTGCGACACCTGTTTTTTGGTGTTGCTGCAGCTGTGAAGGCAGTGTGCTCAGAATATCGAATACACAATGCTGATGTCCATCTCAAAGAGGACTGCGATGTTGATGACCTGGTGGACGTCATAGAAGGCAGCAGAGTGTACATTCCCTGTATATTCGTCCTCAACAAGATTGATCAGGTATGGTAGATGTCCTTCGGTGCTCAATGTGTAGTCCCAGAAGTCCTGCACTTGCGTTGTCCCTCACATGCATTGCCATGAGACTATGTGTGTACCTCACTTTGTACCTTAACTGCATTTTACCCCCTGTTTTCCTAACCCCCCTCCACCCCGCCCCCCCCCCCCTCCCCCGTACCATTCTTGTACCTCAGATGCAATGCCTTCAGCCCGTACTTGCTGTCCAGCCAACTGCTGGTGTTGTCATGCTTGCAAACAGCATGCGTGCAAAGCGCTGCTGCATGCTGCATGATGATGGTTCACTGAACGAATGCTGAGTTTGTGCACTTGATCAGTGAATTATTTGTCAGTCCTTCGGCACATCCTTTTGCTTTTTGTGTCAGTTTTGTTCCAGCTGATGTTGCATTGCACTGTTCAGTGATGTTGTCATGACCCATACTGGATCAAACAGCTTCAGAAACACAGTCCGCCCTGCATATGACTAGCTTGTCATTTCTCAAACGGCAATGATGCATTTATGTCACAACGGCTATTTGCGTATTTGCCCTCTCAGCTGGGTTCAATTGGAGGGATTGTATCCATGGTTTCACGCATCTTACCAAACCAATCAGCCAACCTGGAACCTGCACGCAGATTACAATGGAGGAGCTGAATGTCATTGACAAGCTGCCCCACTACTGTCCTGTGTGTGCATATCATGAGTGGAACCTGGACGGGCTTGTAGAGATGATCTGGGACTACATAGACGTCCTGCGCATCTACACCAAACCCAAGGTAAGCCGAAGGCTGGGCGGGGAGTGGGGTTTATGCCAGAACATCTCGCATGTGCATGGTATTCGCCGTCTGTTTGCTATGGAGCACGCCTGTTGCCCACAGCTTCTGTCAAAAAGTCGCGCATGCCTTTCAAACAGGATTATATCTGACATAGAGTCAACAATTGCTGCAATTCTGGCAAACTTTACTTCCAGCTATGAATTTAGTCACCGGTCTTTGGAAGGCAAGGATTGACTGGTTTTTCTGAGGTCAAGCATGACCCCTGAACAGCAAGCCAATGAGTTCCAAGCTGATCGGTCAGACTGCTGTGTGCTCAGTTTTTGTGCTAAGAGGAGGTGGTGCTAAAGTGTTAATGCTGCATCAGTTTTTTTCTCCAAGGACGCTTCTGCATGACATCTGAGGCATGATCCCTCGGTCTCCCTGGGATGCATTTGATGCAGATATTCCACCACCGCTGTTCAGCAGACTTGCAATCAGTCCAATTTATCTGTCTGTGAGATGCTGCATCTTCGTGCAGTAAGGAGACTGTGAACCCTATGGAATAGTGCACAATGCATTCATGCTGTTTAACATGCTATGGCGAACTCTGCAGGGCAAGCTACCTGATTACAGTGATCCTGTTGTGCTCCCTAAGAGCAGAAGGACCTTGGAGGACTTTGCCAACCGGATACACAAGGGTATTATGAAACAGTTCAAGTATGCGCTGGTCTGGGGAACCAGTGTCAAGCATAAGCCTCAGAAAGTTGGCAAGGATCATATTTTGGACGATGAGGACATTGTGCAGATTGTCAAGAAGATATAGGCTGCTGCTTGCTGTACGACAGATTTGATGTATGCTTTTGCTGGCTGCAGATTGTTGAGAGATATGATTGCAGCATTGTGTTTGGTGTGCAAGTCCAATGTGCTTTTATTTGGCATTGATGCCTGGGAGCGGTTTAGAATGAATGAATCAAAGGTTGTGCTGTTCAAGAAGTGTGTGGGCTGGTTTGTCTTACAGCAATACTGTTACAGTACAAAGACATTTTACCTGACTAAAAGCTACAGTGTTGCAGGAGCTACTACAATGTTTTGGCCATCATGATGCTGTACCTGTTTTTGACATACTATATGCTTCGGACTTTTATCTGCTACGACTATCTCAGGATCAAATTCTGTGTGTTGACGAACTGCAACCTCGACCGTTGCCGACAAATCTTCCATAGCCTTTGCATCAGTAGTTGCTGTAAGGAATTCACCACTAGCCACATCCAGAAAGACATCAATGAGCTCGAGACAGGCAGAGAAACATTCACAGCGGATCAGAACTACGGAGAACATAGTACAGATTGTAGCAGCTTTGACAGCAATGCTAATTGCACCATGCATGAGCTCCACAATAGTATTACATGATTGCAGGACATGACAGCAAGCTCGTTTTCCAGCTATGGCACTAGTCACATTTTCCAGCTATGGCACTAGTCCGAGCCATGCCGCAACATGACAGAAGCTATACAGTGGCATGACAAATTCGACATGGTGTGCATTTACTCTGCGTACACTAGCAAGTGTCACTGATTCAGAAGGTATAGTATCAAAATACTGTCAGACAACATACAAGACATCAAAACACCAAAATATTTGGACAGCAATCAGGGTGGCACAGCAGACATTGCTGTGGCAGGCTGTGCCGCTGGAACATTTTCAAACATTGAACCAAATTAGCCATGCTTGAACCCTTGGCAACAGGACTACACTGGGGATACACAACAACAGACACGTCCACCAACACATACCCACACCCACACACACGCAAGCTGCAACCGTTGCATCAGCAAGGGCTTTTTTGAGGTAAGGCTGCAGAGCAATGGGAGCCAGATTAGCCATTCTGTCAAGTTGTGCAAAGGCGGCTCAGCTGTTGCACAAAAGTGCTGCTTGCACAGCATGTGTGTCAGTGCGTCATCGCTGCTGCATGAACTGAGGGGGAGGGGGCGCTTGACCAGGCGGGGGCGGTCTGAAGTTCTGCATCGGCAGCAGACTCACAGGTCAGCATAGCCAGCACTTTCCCGTTGGAGGTGAGACACACAAGAAGCATGAGTGTTGTGAGTCAGACAATGTATGCCAAGATGCAAGGCAATGAATCACAATGATGAATGGAGGCACGCACTGCAAAAGCAAACAGTGAAATGATTCCAGACACTACACAGATTGCCAAGCAGACAACTCATATCCCAAGCACTTGGGGAGATTGCATGACAGGTGAGAAGCACAGGACCTTGGTTGGCAGTGGATTATGAAGGGCAAGATGGACAGCACAGAAAGGCCAGGGACGCACTGGGTTGAACTGTGGGGGTGGAGCAGGGCCTTGAGGTGGCAAGGGGGGAGGTCCCCCGCTGAAGTTGGGGGGTGGGGGGATGCCAGGTGGCAAGGCGCCTGCCCCAGCAGCTGCTTGCTGAGCTGCTATCTTTTCTGGCTCAGGCTTGAAGGGCAGTTGGAGGGAGTACACCTTGCTGTCTTGATCCCTGCAGGTGGGCACTGGCGGTGACTCTCTCTCATGCCTTGTGCAGTCAATCCTTAGACTGTGCCATGCTGTGTTTGTTTCACGCTATATGTGCCACTCTAGATGACTCTGCTAAAGATGGAGATGAAGCATGACGACTGACCAGGTTGATGTGCTGCAGATTATGTATGTCTAATGTGTGTCAGGAAACCAAACAGAGGCATACTTGCAGGGTGCAAGCCGTAAAGTACACTCATCAGCAGCGACGCTTGAAGCTCTTGCAGGGGTTTGATGATACAGCTCAAACTGAGCAGACTATCTTACCAGTAAGAAAACAAGCGATCCGATCTGTCAACCTCGCTGTTGGGTATCTTGAATGCAATGACCTCATAAGGGTCCGCTGCAAAGAGCAGGAACTGGTACTTCTTGTCTTGAGCTTCCTTTCTCTGCTCATATGCAGACATAAAGCGATGCCTTGGCTTCGTCCCCTCCTCAATTTCAGGGTAATCAATCTGCATGGCAGGCACCAACACTGAATATCTGTGCACTGATGGTCTTCGGCAACTGAGATGAATTGCAGCGAAGAGACCCAGTCTCTCCCAGGCACATGAGCTATTGACTCAGCATGCAAAGCCTGTCACACCGCCTGCCCCTGTGAAATGAAGATGTTGTACCTGAAACAGAAGTGACCTCTGCATTGTCTCAGGGTCATACTGCTTTGTAACTTTATAACCAGGGCGCCCAATTTTGACTGTCTTCTTTGTCGTTGCTCGTCTGTTTGGTTGTGGCAAAGCAGGCTTTTCTGCAGCCTCCCTTGCAGCACGTTTGGCAAGATTCTGTTGATGTCGCTTTCCCTGTATTTCAAGCATGCATGGTGCGGATGTTGCCTTCCCACTATGCTGCATGTTGTGAGTTACTAAATTGTGAGATTACCTGTGTGTGAGCAAGATAGTTGCCCTCGTTGTTGTGCAACGTAAGGCAAAGTCTGCACTCGTACTGACCCAAGTGATTTCGCATAAAGTACGGATCTTTGGACAGGTCTATTGTTTCCAAAGCCAAGCGCCTCAAGCGCTCTCTTCTGTCAATAGCCTGCAACGCAAACAAGGCTCAGCACCTCAGGCTGTACTGCAGAGACACTGCCATTGAGACTGAAGAGTCTCAGGGCGCAAGCACTTGTCCCTGACCTCATTTTGCTGACTGGCTGCTCCTCCTGATCCAGGCTTGGAGCCAGCCTCTCTTGCATCCATGAAACTCATGGCTGCGAGACTAGCAACTGAAGCACCAGCGGCGGGACTGCTTTTGTGTTTTCACAGCGAGGCACTCAAGTTAGGTGTCGCAGCGCAGCACTGCACTCGTTCTTGTCGACGATTTCAGGGACGGCAAACCCCGACGGTGAAAGCAGAGCTGCCTTTCCGACGTCGCGATTTAGAACTTCACACCCAAGGGTCGACGAGACTGTTGTCAGAAACTGGTCTACAATGTACCGGTAGCATGTTTTGCCAGAGTTAAATTCACTCTAGGGTCAGACTGCAATTACTCTTGGAAACACGAACGACAGCAACTATTTGGCCTGACATTAGGAAACTCAAGGCATAAACGCCTCTCCGCCAGTGCTAGCAAAGCTTCGCAGCCTTCCAGCCTTCGCGAACTCATTCTGACCTCGCAACGCATGGTACTATGTGTTGTGAGCTTTGATGAAAAAGCATGTTGCTAGATCAGTTGATATGCCGCGGTCACGCACGCGAGAATGGCTGCCTGGGATGCTATTGCGCTTATATAGTAATGGCGAGAACCTCTGTGATACCATACTCAATGTCACAAGTGGCACACCGGTTGAAGTTGAGGTTGCGGACTGCTTGATCAGTCCCGTGGACCCGCCAGAGTATTCAGAACTGCTGCTGCGACGGTCGTTCATCGCTTTGAATCTTGATGCTCCTCCCATCAAGGATCGCCTGAGGCTAGTGCAACAGTCCACTCAAGCAGAGGCAAGCGAAAGCCAGGTTGCTCGACGTGCTTTGTATCGCACCTTGCTGAGTTTGTCTGGCCGTGTAGCTGGTGCTCAGAGCGATTGAGACCTTGATCTGCTCGCAAACTGATGCCAACGTGATATGCTTTGGCTTCCGTAAGGTGTAGTCGGGAATGATTGCATACTTGCAGTTGCTTGCTACAAGCACTATTTGCATAGCTATTATTGACTTACTGGTCTGTAAGCAGAGACGTCCCTCGTCAAAAGCACAATATGTACAAGGGCTGCATAGAACAGAGGCATACTATCCCAACACCACTACCAAACTCCTCAAAGGTGCAGCCTGGCAGCTGCTCCTATCACGCATAGGAGATTCCATGATGCTGCATCTGCTAATGAATGCCAGCATATTTCTGCCCATGGCGAATGGGAGCTATCTGCAAGTCACAGGCGCTCCTGTCACACAGGTAGATCTTCACCAATGCCAGGAGGCATCAGTCATGAATCTCAACCTCACCATTCAGCCTGGTACCCTGTAGGTGGCAGCTAAGCAAAAGAAGTTGGGGTTGCCAATCATGAAGCCGCTTGCATGTTGCCCCAACTCTGACACAGAGCCAGAATGTACTCAGGCTTCCCAACAAACTGACTCACCTGTCACGCAAGCCGGCTCCATTATAAGCACCATGCAGCCATACTGCAGCTCAATAATGGCAGACCTTGCAGAAGACTCAGTTTGCCAACAGGATGGCACTATTTGCCGTGCAGCAGACCTGAAAGGCAATTCACAGCAGCAGACAGCCAGCAAGCATGTCAGAGCTCCGCTCAGGCACAATGAGGGCTGCCAAAGGAAGCAGATCAGCAATACTGCAGATATGTCTGCCTCCTGTCTTCTCTCGGCAGGAACAACAGTGAAAGGTCGTCCACGCTCCTCCAGCTGGCAGCGCAGAAGAGGTGCCAAGCTTTGTCAAGCACAGCAAGACAACCTGGAAGGCAAGTTGAGCTGCTTATTACATACAGTTTGTGCACGTGACCTACAGCATGAGGTGACCAACTGTCACATGGCGGTCAGCTTGCCAAGCACAGTCTTGCGCTTGGCAAACGACTTACAATGTAGATTGCCACTGCTCAGGCCAGATCACAGGCGCATCTGCAGAGGAAGAAGCTTTGGGGCAGTGGCAGCTCAGGCCTCAGCACCAGCCTGCCACGCTGCCGTCAGTAGCTGACAAGCTTAGCAGCCTGCATGTTCAGGAAAGAATGCCTCATGGACCAACACCGCTTTCCACAGATGCGCATATGGCCAGCCCACACCAGCATGGCTCAGGTGCCGCCAGTGCGGCCTGTCAGCAGCAGTCACGGGTCACAAATCTGCTCCAGTGCACACCTCAGACTCAGCCCCTTGGACAAGAGAAGAAATACTGGCCCAATGGCAATGCAGAACTGGCTGGCAGGCAGCAAGCTCAAGAAGAACAGGCATTGCAGCGTCCTCAAGATGTGCACGACTTGCATACAGCCAGGAAGCCTGAGGACTACACAGCTGCGAGCAGCTTCTCAAATGACTCTGCCATGGCCGATGCTGCACTACCCGTCAGCCAAATACTGCCTGACACTGCATGGAGCTTTGGGACTTTGGGGGTGATGAGCAGCCTGAATACGACCATGCTGCAGCCAGCCTAGGTGCTGATTGCAAAGCTGCAGAGGCTTTGCAGGAGCTTGAAGAGTTCTGTAGAAGTGAGAACTCAGCAGGATTCCAAGATCTTTTCCTGCGGAGCATTTGCTTGCCATTCTGCACAATCCATGACCTTGATTGCTTACCAACTCACACCCTAAACACTAGGTCTAAATAAACTGACAATGCATACCTGAATATGCCTTCGCCAGATATGGTGCACCTGCACATGAACACCTGAACACACTGGCCAAGCACTTATTTCTTGCTGTGCAGGCTTAGACCTGGAGAACAATGCTGCAGCTGCAAACACACACATGCTGCCTGATCAATGCGCTGAGGACTTGAGCACTCCTTCCATGGCCAACTTATCCCTGCCACCTGCAAAGCACGGCACCTTGCCAACTGCAAAGTGCACAACCAAGCTTAGCGGCCAGCTTGCACCTCTCAGCAATCAGCAGCGGTGCATGCAGCAGCAGGAGCAGCAGCAGGAGCAGCAGCAGAAACAGCAGGTGAGTGGAGTGATGAAGCAGCCAGGGTCAGCGTCTAAGGCTGCACAGCATGGAGCGTCTCCAATGGGTTGGATACCTCCTGCTCAGATGATACTGCCTAGAGCTGGCATCTTCTATTGTGGATCCTTTGCATCCAGCTGTGGTCTCCCGAAGCACAGTGAGCTCCTGCTGAAACTGAGATGGGCATGCTGTAGTGGGACAGCTGCAACAAGTAACTGCTAAAAGCACACAGGCTGCACCAATTGCACAAAGCCTGGCTTGGTGTTTTGAAATTTGATCTTTGGCCTTGCTCATGCCATACTCTGCACCTGTTGATTGGCAGCACTTTGTATCTGCCTGCTGATGACAACTATACCATCAATCACACAAATGTCCTCAGATAGGATTGCTATCAGTGAAAGTTTGAAATCCTGCTCGGCGCTTTCACACAACAGACCCGCTTGCGCAAAAATGCATCATGCTTGCTTACCAGCTCAACAAGAGCTGGACCATGGTTACAAGTGACTTCTCTGTGCAGACACATTGGTGCAGCTAAGCGAAAATCTGAAGGGGGCACAAGTGTTGTACGCAGTCATCCTTCAGCAGCAGGAAGGGCCCAGTGCTGCCAGCATATACCAGAGGGGCAAAGCTCAGAAGCGAGCTTCACTGCCGCCACCTCCCAGACAGATCCCATGCAAGCACCATGCCTTTGTGACAGCTCTGGGCCAAGTCTTGGGTAAGCCAGACCTTCCCTTGGCTTTCCACTCAGGAGCAGCCTTACATACAATCATATGAAGTAGAGGGATGACGCTGAATTATTGAGTCTGTGGGTCCTAGCTGACCTCTGTACTAGAATGCTCTGTATGGAATGCAAAATATCACAAACCTACACACTCAGTATGGGACCTGACATGCTGACTGCAGTCCCAGCTCAGCTCAAGGTGCCTGGATGGCCTCAGCACAGCATCCCTACAAGCACACAATGCTGCCTCTCTAGTTTTTTCTGAAGACACTGTTGGCTTGCACACAGATCAGGCTGGACATAAAACAAGGGTTTTGCTTTCAGCGGCTGTGAAGGTCACATGTTGATCTACACCCCAGGATACAGTCAAGTTGAAACCCTTTTGACACGGCCAAGCAGCTGCTGGCAATCTCTGCTTCTTCTATGTATCCATGCAGACGTGATTGGCTGCTGCCTGTTGCAGGAAGGGCAGGCAATTGTCCATTTGGGCTGTTGCTCCAGCATCACTGTCCTCTGCCACACTTGCTGTCACCAGGCAAACTCCCCTGCATGCACACACCTCCAGACCTGCATACTGCTCCTGCACAAATCTACCATCAGCAGCATCCACTGCAGCAGCAGCAGCATTGGCAGGAGCACCAGCAGCTGCCGAGCACAGGTAAGCTGGGCGCTTCAGATCATGTCAAGTCAGATGCTATGACAGAGGCGGCGTCCCAAGATGCTCACATGCAAAGCCCCTGCCATTTGAGCCATCAACCCACAACAGGCTGCACCCTGCCTTGCCCTGATCACAGCGTGCCCTCCCCACAGCAGACAGCGCATGACCCTGACGTCATGTCAACCTCTAATGAAAGCTCAGACTGTATGGCTGCAGCTGAGCCGACGACTCAAGACCTAGTGCTTGCTGACAGTGAAGATGAGGCTTGCATGCAGCCCCTGCAAGCTGGCGCAGCGTTCTCCTCAGACCTGATGTGTGACCAGACTGCACCAGAGCGCCTCTGCCTGAATCTGTCGCCTGACGCTTTGCCTGAGCTGGGACAGAAAGCTGCAGCCAATGATGGGATGCTAGACTCTGCAGCACCTCATGGAGTACGGGAAGGAGCTGGCACAGTGCTCGCCCTGGAACCTGTCATGCCTGCTGATGCAGCAGCTGCTGCTCAGGCGCTGCACCACGGCGGCTATGACACGCTGATGCATGACACATCGTCTGCTCCCAGGGACAAAGCCATCCCTGCAAGCCTTCACGCTCCTGCTGTTACCTCACTTGCTATGGAAGCAGCTCGTGGCAGCAAGTCAGGCACGGCTGATGGCCAAGGGCCAAGCATGCCAGCTCTTACAGCTTCAGTCAGGGCAGATGCATCTCATTCTGCATTACACAACAGTCCTGGGGATGGGAACAGCCCTGATGATGGCAATGGGGATAGTCCCGGGGATGCTTGCATAACTGCTGCCACTGAGGCTGTCACCACATCAGCTGCTGAGGCAGTGTCTGCATCCATCAATGCTACAACAGCTACCCATGAGGTCATGCCTGCAGGCCCCAGCCATGCTGACATGCAGGATGCCAGCACTGATCGGCTGCAGCAGCACCTTCTGGCTTCTCACGTGCCACATGGCAGTGTGACAGCGTTTCTATGGTCAGCTGTCAGACACATTGTTCCCCAGGTGCGCATCGGCACGTGCATACCTGCCTGACAACCCCGTGCTGTCTTAGTGTCCCTACTCCGTGCTACTCCAAAAGCAAAGACCCTCATACTTGTGCACTCCAGCTGGCCTACCGGACACCCCATGCTGCCCTGCCTGACACCCTCTAGCTGCCCTACCTGACGTCTCATGCTATCCCAACATACAAAGGCTTGCTTGCTTGCACCATCCCCCAACACTCCATGCAACCCCCACACACAGAGATTCCATGCTGCATGCCCGATGTTGCAGTTTGTCAACAGCAACTCTTGGTGGTCAACATCAATAAGCTCACCTCATCGGTAGTCCCAGGATTGTCATCTCATGCTCACATGCCTGCTGCAGAAATTTCCACGCTGAGTTTGTCTAACATAATAATACCAGTATCACACTCACATGATGATGATGAGTGCTGATTGCTGTTGCTGCAAATTCTCATTGCCCACCTTGCTGCGATACAGGCGCTGCTTGGCGATGCTTGCAGCCGCAGGAGCCTGCGCAGCGCCCTCCGCCACTTTGTATATTTGCGGCGGTATGAACAGATGTCTGTGCATCAGGCTATGCAGGGCATCAAACTGTCTACTGTCAGTGCAATCAGCTCGCCTCCCCAGCATGGTGAGTTCACTCACCTGTTGGTAATGACTGTGAGCCACTGTTACCAGCAGTCACCCAATGTTACATGTTGTTACCTACATGGGGCAGTGATTGTGCTGCCCAGTGTTTCCTACACTTCTGCAAGCCTTGAATAGAACTTGCTTGAATGGTCCCTATGAGTCCAACAGCTCAGAAATGTTCGCTACGCTTGCTGCTAGGATGCATGACTCTCATGTAGTCTGCATCAATCTCAACAGCCTCGGACGTCCGTCGCTACAATTGCAAGCTTTGCGCTTCCTGTCTACCGGCTGCCAGCTCCTGCTTTGCTATATTTGCTGGGCACTCTAACACCCTCATGGATGGCTGCAGGGAGTTGCCCACCATCACAAGTGGCTGCACAAGGCAGGCTGCTGACCCTATGGGTTCGATGGCTGTTCAGCGAGCTGGTCATTCCTCTGATCAGGGCTCACTTCTACTGTACGGAGAGTGAAGCTTACCGGCAAGAAGTCCTGTACTTCAGGTAGGCTGTCCGGAGAAGCAATGGCCGTCACACCAGGTCAGACTAGTGTGAAGAATCGAGGCCTTCCCTGCAGACACCTAGCTCATTATGACCCCAATACCTCTGTTAGTATCGGCGGTGCTGCTGTTGTTGCTCTGAACACCTGTCTTGAGTGTCAGCATCACCGACAAGCTGTCACTTCCACATGGCCATACCACACAATAGTTATGGTCATTGCCTGTGCTTCTGCGTCGTTTGCTTGTGCACCCCCCCCCCTTAGTACCATCGGCCTGCAGACCAAGGCAAGCAGTGATAAATTCCTCCTCCAGGCTGCAGTTTGCCACCCCACCAAACACTGTCATTGCACCACATGGAGAATTTGTTTGCCTGCTGGGCTCAGCAAGGAAGACCACATGTACAATTGATTTGTTGTGATTTGCAAGTTCATGCAGCAAGGGGTTCCAAGGGGAGAAATGGGGAGTTTGTCGTGTCCTCAGATGCACTGGATCAGATATGTGAGCTTGTCCTCTTCACAGACGTTCCTCAAAATCTCATCGCAGGAACATAAGAACGGTCCTAGGGGCTTCTTGCCGTTCCACTGATCCACATCTGGAAACTTCAGGCGTCTGGGCTTATCCACTGCAAGCTTTTCTGCCTCAAGAACCATCACTTTTGTTTCTGCTGTTTGCTTTTGTGCTGTTAACGCATCAATCTCAGCCTGCTTTGCAGCTAAAGCCTCGTTCTCAGACACGCTATCTACCCAGTAAAAGGGTCGTCCGTTACATTTGTTTCGGGGCTTGTCGTGAATCGCTTCCGCTGTGACAACTCTGATGGTAGATAACGTCTCTGAGAACGAGGCTTTAGCTGCAAAGCAGGCTGGGATTGATGCGTTAACAGCACAAAAGCAAACAGCAGAAACAAAATTGATGGTTCTTGAGGCAGAAAAGCTTGCAGTGCATAAGCCCAGACGCCTGAAGTTTCCAGATGTGGATCAGTGGAACGGCAAGAAGCCCCTAGGACCGTACAAAGCCGGGGGGGTGGTGGTGAGGGAGGCCAATGGGGGCCAGGGAGGGGCAACGCGAGGTGGGATTGGTCATGCACAAGGGGTGTCAATGACACCCCAAGCAGGGGTGTCCTAGACTTTGGCAAGGGCACCACATCTGTTCACCTGCTCTTCTTCATCAGGCTAACCATGCTTATCATGCAGGAAGCCTGTCTGGGCCAAGCTGAAGAGCAGCGCATACCAAGGCCTGACAGGAAAGCTGTACACCCCAGTCACCACCCGAGCCGCTCAGACCTGTCTGCAGTCCCGCAGCCTGGGCATTGCTAAGCTCAGGCTACTGCCCAAGAAAACAGGCAAGCCCCCTTTGCATGCCATTGGCTGCTTCAATCAATGTATTGCGCATGATTAAAGGTTCCGACCAATCAATCACTCACTCAATCAATCAATCACACAACCAAACACACAATCAATCAGTCAGTCCATCCATCCATCCGTCCACCCATTATTCAATCAAGCAGTCCATCCACCATTCATCCACCCATTCATGATCCACCCATCTTGCTGCCAGGCAGTGGGTGCTGGGGAGGCAGAAATGTACAGGTCAGCAAAGGTTGCATTGTCATGGACACACGCCGCTGCAGAGGCAAATCATCATCATATTGGTGTACTGTCACCGCAGGCCTGCGTCCCATTGCCAATCTAGGCAGCAGCTCGGTGGCAGTGTTCCCGGGAGCCAGGCTCGGCCTGTCAGGCAAGCGGCTTAAAAGGCACGAGAAGGTCAAGCTGGTGTTCAAGCCAGTCAACAAGCAGCTGCAGAACGTACTGCAGGTGTGCTGTGTTGTCTCTGACAGCATAAGCATAGGCAACAGGCATAGGCTAGTCAGTCAACATGGGCATAGGCAACAGGCATAGGCTAGGCATTCAACATGAACACGGGTACCTTGGGAGGGACTGGATACCACAGCTGCTTGCAGACGTACACAGAGTGCTAAGCTTTGGTATCTAAACTGTGTTGCTTCTGTGCATCCTGCATGCCAACTGACTGATTAGCGAAGCGCACTATCGACTTGGTACCTCTTGGAGTGCCATACATTTCATTTGTCGCTACTTTTGTTACCTGTCAGGACATTGTGCGTATTGGTACTCATGTTGCCCACTTTTGCCCCTGCCAGCTGCAGGTCCTGAAGTACGAGACAGCACGGCAACCACACATCCTCGGCGGGTCTGTCTTTGGGTACAATGACGTCTACAAACGCCTGCACACCTTTCTGAGGCAGTGGCGAGCAGCCCAAGCAGGGCGGCCACACAGCTCGTCCACTCCCTTGCATGCTTCAGCACCCAACCCTTGGCCTTCGCACCACCCAATGCCCGCGTCACCCATCACACAAATGCCCCTCATGTCATCTGATGTAGCACAGGTGGACACAGCAGCTATGCCAGAAGATGCAGCCCAGGAAATGTGCAGCAAGGTGGCAAATGCACACAGCTGTCCACAGCTGCAGTGGATATGGCGGATGGTGGTGATGAGGGAGCAAAGGAACGCACTGTGCCGTACATTGTCAGTGTGGACGTGTCGAGAGCCTTCGACAATGTGGATACCAATCTGCTGCTGGGCATTGTTGAACCTCTGATGCGTAGCCCTGAGTACCTCATCATCAAGTACACGGAAGTGCGATCGCTGCTGCTGCCTGGCTGAAACTTGCTTCTTCTTCTTCTTGTCTGTTGTGGTGTATGACACTGATATACCTGACAAGTTCACATGTCTGCAAGGCTGAATGTTGCTCATCTGCTGATGCTTGTAAGATGCCACTCCGCTGCCACCGCTCAGATGGAACTTCCTTCAGGACCTCTTTTGCCTTTGTCTTCTCTTGCCACTGCCAACTGCACAATCTTGCATCTTGAGTCACCAAGCTGCTGCAGTGTTTTGACTACACAAGCGCAAGCCAACATCGAGTTTGCTCTGCATGAACAAGAAGCAGAAGCGCTCGACATACATGGGCTGACAGCTCTTGGCACATTGGTGGCTACTGATCAATGCACATCGTATGATGAGTCATGGTGGAATGTCTGCAGCTTGCGCCCCATCTCAGTGGTGTCAGAACTCGCTACAAGACTGCAGCAGTGGATGCAAGCTCAGGCTTTGTGGGCTTCCCTGACTTTCTGCAAAACGTTGCCAAGACATCAAGCCAAAAAGTCTACTCTGATCAGGTCAGCGGAGCACTCACATAGGTTTGCAGACTCTGCAACATGTACTGTTTTTGTCAGTTGCTTCTTGCATCCAATGACACACATCGAACATCATCTTGGCCTCTTAGGGTAGCATCAGACCTTTGCCTTACAGGAATCACTCCTTTCACCACCCCTCAAGAGCCCCCTGTTTGCTTTGTTGTTTTCTTCTGCAACTTTGCTCTGTACTCTAAAGACATGGAGATTGTCGTTTTGTGTGCTAAGTGTCACCTCAGATTCTGAAGCCCAGCATAATGCAGGTTGTCTACAGCAAAGTGTTGCGCAGCGCAACCATTGGCCTGCTCAAGGAACATCTGTGCCGCAACATTGTCCGCATCGGGAAGCAGTGGCACTACCAAAACAAGGGCATTCCTCAGGTGTGGCTGTCCTGCCTCTTCAAGGGGGGCCCGGGGGGGAGGGGGGGGGGGGGGCATGGGAGGGCAATGACGGAAGGGGTGCTGAGGAGATCTTGACAAAGCATATCCAGTTGTGCTTCTTCCCAATGCATGTGATGTCCCTTGTTTGTGTTTGTAGGCCTCTTGCTGTGACTTGCCCTGTGTCCCTAAGCCCCTTGTTCAGTACTGAATATTGGTCTTGACCACGGTCAGATGTGCCAGCGCCTAGCCTTTCCAAATGCAGCCTTCTGCATTGCAATGAGGGTGTCTCTTTGCAGCTGCAGCCCTGCTCTCAGGTCCTGGCTAGAATGACATGTGCTGTAGGCCTTATTTCTATACCATTTAGCATGACAGGGGTACTGGTACCACTAGCTCAGTAATGCACAGCTCTAAGAAAGAAAACAATAAGCGTATGCCCTTGACATGGGAGATGCTATAGCGTGAAGCAGCCTGAGTTTGTGGTCTCCGTAACTGCTTCATTGCACCAGCCAGACTGTGATGCAACCCTTGCAATGACGCTGCAGGGATCATGCTTGTCGTCCCTGCTGTGCAGCCTCTTCCTGGCAGACTTAGAGTCCAGCCACCTGCAAGATCTGCTACCCCGAGCCTCCTGGCACCTCTCTGCTCACATGCACCCCGACGCAAACCTCAGGCCACCCCCCATTGGCCCCACGCCCACTTCCTCATCAACCGCACGCCTCACCGACTTGGCTCAGGCTGCAGACACAGGCATGCAGCTGCGCGCCAACCCTCGCTCATCCCAGAAGTGCATGGGGACCTCTTCCTGGGATGAGGTCCATCCCCGGGTCTCATCTGTGAATGCTGACTACGGCAGTGGGCAAGAGGACCAGTGGTTGAATCAGCAGCTGCAGTCAGGCCATGAGGCCTTTCCCTTCACCAGTAGCAGAGAGGCTCTTGCAGGTACTGATGCAGCGACTGTGCAGTCAGCAGCTACACAATCAGCAGGCAGTCATGGTCCTGCACACAATATATGGTCAGCCAGCGCTGCTCCCTCTCAGTCACCTGTGGACACAGATTGGTTGTGTGACACCGCTGATCATCAGCTCAACATGAAACGCCCCAGAAGGAGTCTGTCAAACCAGCGGCCAGCACAAGCGGGGAGTGACATCCAACAGCAGGCAGCACCGCCAAGCAGAAGTGCTGCTGCCAGTACACAGGGCCTTGGCCAGTGTCAGCAGGGCAGTGTGACACGTGAAGGAGGTCAGCGTGATCGCTTTCAACAGGGCAGCATGGCTTGTGAAGAAGGCCAACAGGCCCCTTGGCAAGGACAATCAGGGTGCTCAGAGGATCATGAGGATCAATGCCAGCCTTGTGAGACCGAGGTTCTTAAGTCTTCTATGCACAGAGCCCCACAGAGGCGGCAGGCTTGAGAAAAGGAGTAGAGCGTAGGCCACCCAGGCTGCAATCCCTGCTGATGCGTCTGATCGACGACTTCTTGTTCATCACGCCGTCCCGCACAGCTGCTGAAGCCCTGGTCAACAAGCTCCTCAAAGGTGCGCAGCTGACTGCACGCCCCTCCATGGCTCACAGGATAGCTTGATCTACAAAAAGCCCTGCCTCTATACAAGGGTGCATTGAAACAAGGATGCCCAATCTGAATCACCAAGAAACATGTTGCTGCACAAGTGTGGGCACGTCCAGGGGTGGGGAGGCTTAAGATACTCTACTGTGTAAAGACGTCTCTTTGCCCTGCAGCTATCATGAGCAGGAAACAGTGATGATCAATGTAGCAGCGACAACCGCAGTCTTGTCATGTGCAGGCTTTGCTGACTACGGAGTGAATGTGAACCCTTCCAAGACACGCCTCAGCTTTGAAATGGTCACCAGCGGCGGCACTCAGCTGCAGGTGACCAGACGCCACAATCTGCAATCTTCCCAGCGCAAGTAGTGCTTGCACTCCTGTTTGTTCTACCCGGCACAAACAGTTGACTTGTGACTGCAAAGCCACGCTCACTGCTGCAACCACATGTTTGTCTATTCCATTTGCATGAAGTGGTGCCTGGATGCTGCATCAGCATCTACATTCACCAAGTCAGCATGCCTAGAACCGCTGAGGCGCATTTGTCAGTGTTTGCTTGCATACATGTGTTGTCATCTTGCCATATGTCTGTTTGTGTGCCAGTCTGTTCCTCATCATGTACGCAGACTGGATACCTGGCTCGCAGCTTGGTTGTATTTTCTATCGCCATGTCTGTCTGTCCAGCTGTATGTCTTTCTAAGGCATGTTTAAGTCAAAGACTCTTGTTAGCAGTGAGGGATTGTCGCATGCAGAAAGGCGTGTATCAGGACGGTGCAGGCTCCTGCTTTGTCAAGTGGTGTGGCCTGCTCATCAACACATGTAACCTGGAGCTGCAAGCAGACTACACACGCTATGCAGGGCTGCCACTGTCCAGCACCCTTACAGTACCTCTGTCTAAGGTGAAAACCCCACAGCGCTGTCTAATCTTCCCCTCTCCCCCACCTTCCCCACTCTCGCCATGACCGTGCTGAATTTTGCTGTCTACTGGACTTGTGTCTCCAGCAACCCCTGCCACAGCACCCCTGTGTAGGGTGAACCCCCCTTATTGCTACTGTCTTGGGTACTCCCCCTCCCCCCCCTCCCAACCCCGCAGTAACCCTGTCACAAGGTATCACAAGGCAACTGCATCACCTCTAGCAGACTTACTTGTGCTCTGCCATGTCTGTGTTGCCTGACAAAGACATGTTGACAGCTGCAGCTATCCTCTTCCCTGCAGCAATGCTGTGCTGTGGAACTATGACCTCTGACAACATGAGCGATCTGTTGCATCGCATGCTGCATAGCTGTGGAAACCAACCTGCTAGCTAGCCCTTGTGATGATTCAAGTCTGTGAATAATCCAGCCAGAACACTTGGAGTTTCCACCAATGCTCAAACAGGCTGCATTTATTGCAAAGCGAGCTTTATCCTAAGCATATTCTGACGCATAGGTCTTTACGCATCGACTGTCAGCACGTATATGGTCATGAGTAGCGTCTCATATGCACCGCATACAACTTTCATTGTGGTGGCTGCTGAGGGCTTCTATAGCAACCCTTGCTTGTCCTGGCTGCTCTTAACATTGTCGTTCCAGCAGAGTATGACTTCTTCAGAACATCATTGCTTTCTTCACATTACATCATGGTGGTGTATGCAGAAGCCAGGGCAGCAGCTGTGCCAGAAGCTGTGTCACTACCTGCAGCCTAAGTGCCACCCCCTGATTCTGGATGTCAGCATCAGCTCCTCTACCACAGTCAGGCTGAACATCTACCAGGCAAGTGGACAGCTTGCTGCTTCACCTGCTCTTGGATGACAGCCTTCAAGCTCTGATCTGACTCAATGTTGGTGTCACTTTGGATTGTTTTGCATTTCATTCCCTCATGTTTTTTCAACATTGTGAAGTATGAGTATTGCATCATATGTGCTGAAGGGAAAACTATGTTCTGTCCTGTCCTGTCCTGTCCTGTCCTGTCCTGTTCTGTTCTGTGCATGTACTGTACTGTTCAATATGTTAAATGCACCAATTTTGCTGCAAGGGATGTGTGTCTGCTGTGTACATCACTCCGACGTATCAACTGACAGTAATGCATCAACATCTTGTAGCATGCCTGCAAAGTGTAAAGAAGCAGTGCGGCGCCTGTTTGTAGCTGGCTGTGTGCACCATTGTGGTGTCTGCTGTGAAGTCAAACTAAGTGTGCCATCTGCAGGCTTTCCTGCTGGCGGCAATGAAGTTTCACTCCTATGTGAATGCGCTGCCTGTCAGAGCACCAGACTCACAGCTGGCATGGCTTGTCATCCAGCAAGGCATTGACTACCTCTGCAACCTAGTCAGGGCAAGGGTACGAGGTGCTCGCACTAGGTATGCCACTTTTGAGGTCAATAATGCTCCGGTGTATGCATTATGTTTCTGCAAGCTCTCACTGAATTTCGGGGATGTTCCTGAAGACACGTCTATCACTTAGTCATTATTTCATTGCTTCACCAGCAAACTATGAGCTGCTGGTGAGCTGCTGCGCCTGTAAGTAAAAGCAGACAACAGAGACAAGGCCTGCTGTGGTCTTGGGTTTCAATGCCTCAGGTAGGAGGCTTGACTGTACTTCAAAAACCAATACTGGTCATGTCGTGCCTGTCCTGCAATCCTATGGTTGATGCTGCAGGCTGAAGATTGGCTGCAAGAACAGCATTTCGCGCTGCCACATTCAATGGCTAGGCCTGCATGCTTTCCATACAGTGCTGTCCCGTAAACAGTCAGCCTATAAGATGTGCTTGGCCAAGCTGAGGCAAGAGCTGCAAGAGCCGCATTACCAGCATCTGCACAGCCAGCTTGCCAGTGTGGTGGCGCCTGCCAAATCCGTGTGCTTCAAAGATATCCAGTTCTGACGCTGTGACAGTCTGCTCTGGCTGGGCTTCTGAAGCACTCATGATCAGAGGTGGTTACCCAGGTGAGTACAATGAGTAGGTGGAACAAATCACGTTTGCCAAGTTCATGATCCTTGTACAACAGCTAGTAGTCTCTGTGACAAGATATTAGCTGATGAGGCATCAGATACCTGCACAACTGTGTGACAACAGCAGCAGAATAACACATATGCAATTTACACCATAGGGCCACCTAGTAGTGTAGCGCTAGCCTAAGGTTTTAAGCGATTCGCCTCTCAGGCTGTCGGTGCTAGCCACATAATGCAAAAAGTCATTCCAGCTCGGCTACCAATGCACATGTACTGACACAGCGCAAGACGTCTTGAACTGGGATGTCTGTTGCAAGTATTGCAGCAACAGGAAAATGTACAGAGAAGCAACCAGCGACATTGCAATTGGGGGCATCATTTGCATGTGTACATTGATTGATCTGAACCTGTGCTAGCCACCGTCAAGCAGTAACTAGGTAGGTACTCACCATGGTTTTGCAAGCCAGACAGCAGACTTACTCGTTCTCAAGCTCACCGCAGTACGCAGGTCCTCAGCTGACACCGCTACGACACCAACTACCTGAACACATCTCAGAACAGGCTCCAGCCAGCCATGAGCGCTTGTATGCCTTGTGCCTGAAGGGTTCCTTGCCTTGAGCTTGAAAATCTATGTTTCGCTGAGGATCTCGACTGCCTACTCAAGATCGCTTGTGGGTGTTCTTTTTCAGGTAGTACACCTCTGCCTCTCCTGGAGATGTCAGCAAATTGCTTTTCAGCACTCATGGCCAGCAATATATGAATTTTCAGCCCAGCCGCAGTATTTTGTAACAGATACAGCGACAGCACAGACAGCGACAAGCTCCTTGTTCCATTGCACATTGCAGGGCATTTGCATCCGCCGATTTCGGTGACTATCAACAACAACAAAAATCCACCTCTTTAGGTGATCACGAAAAAAGCCAGACAGCAGACAGACAGCATTATGCAAGATTATGATAATGATTTTGAACAGGATCCGCGTCCAGATTGCGCGGGCTGACTGGCTTCCTAAGCTATCCATTACTGATAATCACCTCGTCTTCAAGATATCATATCAGTAATCGCAGTACGTCGAAAGTACTGGAGCTCGGGGTCACGCTGGCCTGTAAACCCGCAGGTGTCTACCACGTGTCCTTCGTTGACCCTTTTCACTACGTAAGATTACAAACCATGCGTTAAGCGAGGTCAGAGCGGTGTCTTAAGGCGCGTTGTCTTGTGCATCGGGCACAGTTTTCGCCGACAACACATCCACAAGAGCGAAGCATCCGACCCCTGCTTGGTGCCTTAACACTACAATTGCAGCGGGTGTACTGTCCTGGTGCAGATTCGAAGCCTCTGATCACAGCGGAGTTCTGCAAGGTGGGTGCAGTTGCTAGCGCAGACGATTGATTGCACTGCATTTTTGCAGCGCTTTGCCTGGCTGTTGTCCATACTACATGTGCAACTGCAATCGCCCTGGTAGCACTGCAGACTTTGCCATGTTGCTTGCCCTACCTTCGCGTCAGACGGCAGAAGCTAGTGCGTTGTCCCTCATACGTAGGCATTTCACAGGCTTGTCGTTTGGCCTGTTAAAAGTCAGCGTGTTGTCTGTTGCAGAGGGCCCAGCCGACGTGTAGCGATGGCAGGAGGAATGGTTGTCACCAACGTTGGTGGCGAGCTGCCGAGTATAACGGCAAGGTCACCTGGTATGTGATTTTGGTGTCTCTGATCGCCGCTAGTGGCGGGCTGTTGTTCGGATATGATCTTGGAGTGACGGGAGGCGTGGAGAGTTTCCCGGAATTTCAAGCGATGTTCTTCCCTGAGGTAGCGGCACAGCAGGCTGCTGACACAAACGTCGACCCTTACTGCTCATACAACAGCCAGAAGCTGTCAGCTTTCACCTCCGTCCTCTTTCTGGCAGGTCAGTGACCTGTTGCTCTGCTACTTTGTTCTGTATTGCTATGCTTCATTGTTGCTGCTGTTTTTGCTGAGCATGCCTACTTCGACCAATTTGCAAACTGCTGAGATGCCATGCCCTGCTCTGTTGCTTGAGATCTTTAACTTGCTTGTGCAGGTGCTTTCTTCAGCTTCTTCACCGGTCCAGTGACTCGCATTGGCGGCAGGAAGCTGGTCATGATTCTTGGTGGTGCTTCCTTCTGCATTGGTGCCATCCTGTGTGCCTTTGCTCAAGACCTGGCCATGCTTATCATTGGCCGTGTCTGCCTTGGTGCTGGTGTCGGTTTTGCCAACCAGGTATGTACTCGTTCAGTCTGAATTAAGTTGAAGCTTCAGCTGCATTGAACGGTACACTTTGCAAACATGAAGCAGTGACAGTGTCATCTGACATTTGCTTTTTACAGATAAGCTTATATTGCCAACATCACATTGAAAGTGTGCATGCTTCAGCTATGCGTCATGAAGCAGCTCTGCATGAATATCCTCCTACCTTAACACACATTTGCTGGCTGCATCATTGCTGACAGTGTGTCTGGCTGCTGCAGGCTGTGCCTCTGTACCTATCTGAGATTGCACCCGCCCACGCCCGGGGTACCCTAAACATCATGTTCAGATGGCCACCACTATTGGTATCTGGGTAGCTCAATGGATCAACTACGGCACCCAAAACATGCACCCACACGGCTGGCGTCTGTCTGTGGGTCTGGCCATTGTGCCTGCCCTCATCCTGTTTTTGGGATCCCTCATCATCCCTGACACCCCCAACAGTCTGGTCTACCGTGGCAAGATTGAGCAGGCTCGACGCTGCCTGGAGCGTGTTCGGGGCACCCCCAATGTCGATGCTGAGTTTGCTGACATTGTTGAGGCTGTTGAGAACGGCAAGAATGTCAACAAGTTTGCCATCTTCCAGAGGAAATACCGCCCTGTCCTGGTGAGTGCCTTTGTCTCTGTGTGCATGCACAGGAATGTGTGCACCTAGCAGCACATTTTGCTTGCCTGTTGTCTGTCTTGTAGCAGTGTCTACAAGTTTTGGTTGCTGTGCTGTGCTGTGCTGTGCTGTGCTGTGCTGTGCTGTGCTGTGCTGTGCTGTGCTGTGCTGTGCTGTGCTGCATTTTGATGTGATCCACATGATATGTTGCACTTCAACATGCTGTTGCAGCGACTAATTGCTGAATGTGCTGAAGTGTGACTTACAAGTATGTTTGGCTGCAGACTGGGGCTGTGCTGATTCCCTTCTTCCAGCAGTTCACCGGCATCAACACCATCATGTTCTACGCCACCCAGCTCTTTGCTGTGCTTGGCCAGAGTGGAAACGCTGCTCTGCTCAGCACTGCCATTGTCGGTGCTGTCAATGTCGGATCCACCATTATCGCCATTATCCTGGTTGACAGGTTAGTATGCACATCCACTTGAGTCACCATGTCAAATCCTACAGCTAATTCATGGGATGCTTGCAGGCCTGTCTCCTTCTTCATGTATGCTGCATGTATGCTGTGCACCAGCAGTGCTGTGGGATCATGAAATGCTGCTCAGTTGCTCCTTGCTGTTGCTGAAGCCATGACCACGACATGATGTGTGTCACTCAGCAACTTCATTGGCATCACTTCAGCGGTGGAACGCATGGCTGAATCATGAATATAACTTCATCCTATTTCTTGCAGGCTTGGCCGTAAGGTTCTGTTTGCTGAGGGAGGCATCCAGATGTTCATCTGCTTTGTTGTTGTGGCTGCTGTCATGGGCAGCGGCTTCAACAAGACCACTGGCAACATCCCCAACAATTCTGCCAGTGTCATTCTGGCCTTTGAGTGCCTCTTCACCGCTGGCTTTGCC